>PVKE010009295.1:33776-45445 GCA_004027555.1 Craseonycteris thonglongyai | reverse complement strand
GCCCAGGGGCATTGCTCTGGGGCAGGGCGTGGAGCCCAGGGGCGGGGCGCAGAGCCCAGGGGCGGGGCGTGGAGCCCAGGGGCGGGGCGTGGAGCCCAGGGGCGGGGCGTAGAGCCCAGGGGCGGGGCGCAGAGCCCAGGGGCGGGGCGCAGAGCCCAGGGGCATTGCTCTGGGGCGGGGCGTAGGGTCACCGAGTGAAGCCGGGAGGGAGTAGGGGCGTGGTGCGAGGGCGTGGGCGGGGCGTGGAGCCGGGCCTCGGAGCAGGGGCGGGGAGGGGTCGGGACGCGAGCCGCGGGCCCGCCGGTGCCCAGTTGGCGGCGGCGGCCGCGCTGGCGGCCGGGCCTCTGTCCTTGCAGTGTCCGTGCGCTCCAGCCCCGACCTCCGTCCCCGGCCATGCCGCCGCCCGTGCCGCCCACGGAGCTGGTGCCGTCGGAACGCGCCGTGGTGCTGCTGTCCTGCGTACTCTCCGCGCTGGGGTCCAGCCTGCTGGTGGCCACCCACGCGCTGTGGCCCGACCTGCGCAGCCGAGCGCGGCGCCTGCTGCTCTTCCTGTCGCTGGCCGACCTGCTTTCGGCCGCCTCCTACTTCTACGGGGTGCTGCGGGACTTCTCGGGCCCCTCGTGGGACTGCGTGCTGCAGGGCGCGCTCTCAACCTTCGCCAACACCAGCTCCTTCTTCTGGACGGTGGCCATCGCCCTCTACCTGTACCTGAGCATCGTCCGCGCCGCGCGCGGACCCCAGGCCGGCCGCCTGCTCTGGGTCTTCCACGTCATCAGGTGGGTGGCTATGGCGCTGCTGTTCCCTGGAGCCCCCGGTTCCCCGACTGGGCCCTGCCTGCTGCTCCTGTGGCTCTCGCGCCCCTCTGGCTGCCATTTCTTGGTCGGACCCCTGACCCGGTGCCCAGCGGTCCGGGGCAGCCCTGGGCCAGTGCGGTGATGGCAAGTTTACCCAAGAGGTGGACCTGTCCTCTTCATCTCCGCGAAGGGCGCCCCTATGTTCACGCCCCGGGCTGAGCCGGCAAGGTGGGCGCCTCACCTCAGCCCCTTGGAGGAGGTTGACCCGAACTCGTCCTTAGAGCCGGGACCTAGGAACTTAAGGCACCTGGAGAGCTAGTGAAGACACTCTGGGCCCTGGCCGCCTACTTCACTGCGTTCTGGCCACCTCCGCTGCGCACGGGGAGAAGCGCCTGGTTCCCAGGCTGGGAGATGAGTGAGGTGGCTGCCTCAGGCTGGAGAGCCCGACAGCTCCCCGTAATGCCCGACCACCGACCCCCCCACCACCACATTGGGTGCATTCAGTCACTCCCAGGCTGCCGGTCCATCCGGCCCTCTGCCAAATGCAGTGCCTCAGCTGTAAAATTTACAAAAGTCTGTCTTCATTTCCTCTTTGCCCACCTCTGTTCTAGAGGATGACTTTCCAGAGCTGAGCAACTCTGAGATTGAGGTCAGTGGCTGAGCTGAGGCTGGTCTGGAAGAGGGTTGCCACCTGCCTGGAGTCTCTGAGAAAAGGCAAAACCAAAGCCTTGCCAACTGCCCTAGCGTTGAAGCACCAAATCAGGTAGCCCTCACCTATAGAAGAAGGTTGGCCCCTGTCCTGTGTTGAACCTGAGGCATGAATCTTATAGGGCATGCTTCCTCTTCTCCCTCCCCAGATGAGCTCACCAAATAGTGCCCTAATTATAGGTCCTCCCTGTGAAAGGCTTGAGTGCTTTCCAAAGACTGAGGACAGTCAGCACTTTGGTAGAGACAGGTCACCTGGGTGTCTGTCACAAGCCTGCAAGAGTCACTTGACCTGTTCTTAGAGCTGTTGGATGACAGCCAGCTGGTCCCTCAGAAACTAAATGGTCTGCTTCTCTGCCATTCAAGTTAGATTTGCAGGGAGCCATTCAGACTGTTCCCCGGGTGCTGCAGAGACCCACAGAAAGCGGAACTACCTTCCTCCCCTCAGCATCCACCTGACCTGTGTACAGGTCCATGTCAGAGCCCCCATCCTTGGCAGGCTGGTGGGGTGTGAGCAGCGTGTACACCAGAGTTCGTGTGTACTTGAGAAGGGTCCCAAGACTTTCTTTCCAAGAATCTCTTCTCTGCCCCTCCCCCCATTTCTAAAGATTGAATACAACATAGTTTTTTGGTGATAAAGATAAACATGGTACAGCTCCTATAAAACAGACAACTTTTCTTAAAAAACCTGAGTTGAGAGTTCTGTCTGTGAACTTCTAGAAGAGTTCCTGTGGCATTTAGGAAACGCCTAAGGAAGTCTGTGTGTCCCCTCTGGCCATGAAAAAGATGCACCTTGTTCATCTTGTCTGTTGAATGTCATCCACCTGCTCCTGGAAAGAAAAGCAAATACCTGTGTCCAAGCTAGACAGGGACTTTGACAATTTATTCCCTTTCAGAAGTTAGCACTCACATGTAGCTAGACCAAGAGAATTGGTAAAACCTGTCTAACAGGTCCATTTACTGACCTGGATCCTCCCAGATGGTATAGCTGATGGCCTTACTAAGGACTTCACCATCTTTCTTTGGAGAATCAGTTTATTGTCGCCAAAGCACCTGTTGGTGTGAGAAATCTCCTCTTCAGACATAGGCTAGAAGCTCATCCACTTGTTAACCATTTCAGACAACTGAAAAATCAGTCCACTCCTTCAGACCTTCCAGTCTTGGAAAGTATTTTAAAATATGACAACACAAGAGGTTGATATCTCTATTCTCTAATGAGTTTCTATGAATTGATTTTTTAAAAAACTGACAAATATCCTGATGTATGGACAAAGGCCCCATTCAGGCAAAATAGTAAAAGCAGTTGGTAAATATATATGGGAAAAAGTTTAGCCCCATTAATACTCAAAACCATACAAGTTATAACATTAAGTATAATACCATTTTCTCTTTAGATTAAGAAAAAATATAGTAAGGCAGAAAGAGAATAGATAAGTGCCAGCAAAACTAGTGTTTTCCTTCATTATTGTTGGCACTGTAAATTGGAATAATCTATGTGGAAAGTATTTGGTTCATACCCCTTGATCCAGTAATCCTATTTACAGAAGCCTAGTCTTAGGAGATAATCCAAAATACATGCAAAGTGGTATGTGCAAAAGAGTTCGTGAGTCTTACCACGGTGAGAGTTTGAAAGTAACCTCAGTGTTCACAAAATAAGGAAACAGTAAGTTATAGCCAACAGCCCCACCGGAAATGTTATTCAGCCATTAAATACTGGCTGTGAACTTTTCTTTTTTTTTTCTTAATGGTGTGATACAATGTTAAGTGATAGAAGCCATCTATAAACCTAAATGCCGCCATCTAGAGCAGGAGGCTGGAGAGAATCCTGCCCACATAGGCCCCCAGAAGCACCTGCCCGGCCCCCAGGGCCCCATCATACCCGACATGATCGGTTCCCTTTGCAGAAAGACTTTTTTCTTATTAGAGGAGGGCAGCTTAGCCTTTATCCTCATCGAAATTGTACTTGATCACGGGCGCATCTGGCTCCTGAGCTGTTGCAAAATGCTGTCCAGTCCCTTAGCTCACTGTCACCTGTATGGAAATGGCATGATGATCACCCACCAATCATAGTTGACCCCAGGCCACATAGTGGGAGGCTCAGGGTTAGAATTCCAAGGTCAATCCTTTTATGGCCCCATCTTGTCTCTTGGTCTTGACAATAATTTTTTTAAGTTGGGATATAATTTGACAACAATATATTTTTTTACTTTTCAGATTTTCCCCATTAATAACATTTTACCATGTTACCTTTATCCCCTCCAGTTATTTTTTTCCGGAACCATTTAAGAACAAGTTGCAGACCTGATGTCCCCAAGCCCCCGAGTCCTTTATGTGTATTTCCAAAAGACAAGGATGGTCTCTTAAGGAACCACATAGACCTTCCTGAAGTAGGAGATTAACAGGGAGCAGTGAGTGCTGAGATAGCAAAGGAAAATCTTGGCTTATGTGTTGACTTAGCCTTCAAGTCTCTTTATGCTCCTTCAACCAGGACAGTCTTTTTAGTGTCTCATGACATTGACTCTTTGAAGAGTGCAGGCCGTTACTACGTAGCGTATCCCCCTGCATGGTTGGCAGGAGTCTCAGAGCAGCGGGTTCCTCTCTCTGCTTCCTCCCCTGTGACTGTGTTTGGTTCCATTGCTGGTGATGTTTATTTTGATCACTTGGCTGAGGTGTTATCTGCCAGTTCTCCACTGCAGTAACTGTTTTTCCTTGTGTAATTAATAGATACCTTGTTGAGATAAATGTCCTGTTACTCCTGAAACGTTCACCCAAGGCCTTGGCGTCCCTTGGGTCTGATAGTATTAAGTGAATTTCCTGGAGGTTGTTGCCTTTGAAATTATATGAGAACATTCAGTGTTCAAAGGAAAGCCCTACACTAAGAAGTCCTTTCCTAGTATATGTTAGTTGTTGAGGCGACATGATATAGACACCCCATATGGATATGCACCTGTGGCCATCTGCTTACAGTACCTACCTAAGAAAGTGCTAGAAGCTCAGGCCCAGAGCTGCTGTGGGTGGGGTAAGTTCCCTTTATATAAGATAAGCCGAACTGGCCTGAAGCCACCCCTGTGCCCCTCAGAAGGTGACCTGCTTTTCAGAAGCAGTTGTGAGCTCCCGCCTTCTTCCCTGCAAGGTCAACGAACCCTCCCCCTCCCCTCACACCCATCAGGCCCTGGGCCCTGTGAGCCTGGGAGTGAGAGTCCTGGCTAAGCTCTTAGGATTTCTTCTGGCTCCAAGGAGATGAGAGTGGGAGGGATGTGACCTCTGGCAGGAGCAGGTCCTATGCCCCCACCCTCTGGAGTTTGCTCAGGGGGTTTCCAGAGGAGGAAGGAGTCTGTGGCACCCCAAGGTCACCATAGAAACTGCTGCTATGAGGAGTGGGAAGTTCTAAAGCCAAGAAAAAGGGAAACGTGGCCCTGACAGGAAGGCCTTCTAAGCTGTCTGATTGGAAAGTAGCTCACTGTGTGGGGCCCAGTGATAGGGCCCCAAGCAGGCAGCCTCTGAATGAGGGGTGAAGGCACTGGCTGCATGAACAGCACCCCACATCAGTCAGTGCTCCCCAAATCAACGAGTTGAATTGGCTTTGTTTGTTACTCCCCCAAAAGTTCAGAGGGCACTGCTGTGTAGTCATTCTCTGCACTGCGCTGGTGTGTTCACGGAGAGCCCGCTGCAGGGGCTATGAGAGCAGAGGCTGCCCCTTGACCCTGACACAGGGCAAGGTCAGGCTGGGAGACTCCCTGTGCACTGCAGGAGGGCTCCTCGGTGCCCACCAGAACCAGGGCTACGGAAGGTGGTGCCAGGGGGTGTGTTTAAAAGTTCCTTTGGACATGTCTCCCCCTTCTACGGCCAGGCCTGCAGTGTGACCTCCCGGTAGCCTGACCAGTGGCTGGCTCCCTGAACTTCTCCCACGCCCTTCCCCTGTGCCCAGCACTTGATAAGTGCCCGTTGTTCTGGAAAGAAGCCTCCAGGACTGTAACCCTCTCACCAGGCTCTCTGGCTGCAGCTGCGCCTCCCTCTGGGCCCTGCTCCGTCCTGCTCCCTGGAGCTTTCTAAATTGGCACATTGTTGCCTGATAGTTTTGTTCTCAAAGCATTTTTTTGAGTTATGTTAACATTCAAGGCTTTCCACAGGCCACGCGTCACACAGAAAGGGCACTGCTGTCTGGCCCACAGAAAGGGGGAGAAGTCCCCTTTGTTTCCTTTCCAGCCAACACCCCACCAACCCAACATCTGTAGGAAGGGTGAGGTTTGGAGAAAGGGGGAAAAAAAGTGCAGGAACCCAGTGTCAAACTGTGAGCAGGCCTTGAGCCCCTTGCCGGCGGACCTCTGTGCAGTGCTCACAGGGTATTTATTCCCAGCTCTCTGTCACCGAAGGTGTCCCCTGCCCTGACTCTGGTGGGAGAGGTTTTTGAAGAGCCCAAGAGCTGGGAACTCCAGGGAAGCCCAGGGCACTGCTGTTCTGGGGGCAGGCACCTGCTCATGGGCATCTGGCAAATGCCAGGGACTGGGAGATGGCTCACTCCCCACCTGGCTAGTGGGTGGTGCTCTAGAACCACTTCCCCAGAGGCGATTTGAAAACAAAAGAAGAACTCCAGTTCCAAGAAGAGCTAAGCTGGTCCTGACAGAGCAGAATGCCTTTGGTCAGCTTATCCCTCCCCTGGGCTTGCTGAAGATTCCCCTCCCCCCAGCTCTGCCAGGCATGGTGCATGGGGGTGGGGCGCCTCCCCGCCCTTCCTTCACCCTTCTCCCCTACCAGCGCCTTGTCCAAAGTCTTTAAACATTTGCAGCTAGCTCAAGCCCCAGCATCTCCTCACATGCCCGGCTCTGGTGCCAATGTCATTGCCTGAGGTTTAGTACGCAGGTCACAGGTGTCTGCACGCTGGCCGTTCTGAACTGCCCACATCCGGGCACGAGGGCAACCTGTCCTCCCACACAGGTTCTTAAGTCAAAATCAGCCACGTGCTGTCACTAAGTTATATCGTATTTGTTCTGGTTTTGTTTTTTGATTGGTGATTACTTTCTGTAGAGGGATAAAACACTGTTAGGTGGTACACGACAGAAATTGGAAGTACACATTTCTGGAAAGCAGGAATTACATCACACATGTCTTTATGGAAGGCCTTCCAGATTCACCCACCTGCAGCTCAAGGGGGCCCTGGTCAGAGCACGGCTGGGCTTATCTGACGTCTCTCCTCACTGTAGAGATGGGGAGCCTCTTCAGCACCCTATCTGTTGCATCCTCTGTCCAGTGGTGTCCTGCAGCCAGCTGGTGGGATCTGATTGTTACATGTTAGGGCACTTTGTGAACTGGTTGTTAAATATGACCGTTATTAAAAATTAGATTATACAAACTTCCAATCAAGTAAATTACATGAAAAAACTAAAGCCATAAAAATACAACGCATTATGTTCCGATCATTTTACTGCATTTTCCTCTGCTCTGTGCCCTGAGGTTATTTGCATCCATTGTCTCTGTGATGGAAATCCTACCTGATGCGGCACTGCTGTGCATCTGTGCCCAACTCCGCACACCGGTGGCTTGAACTTGGCCGTGGTGGGAATGTTTACACTATGGAAACTGGCAAACCCACAGATCAGGGGTGGATTTATTGTTTTGTTGGTTGTGCAGAGCAGAGGTCAGCAGACTTTTCCTGTAAAGGACCAGATAGTATTTTCAGCTTCACAGGCCTTGTGACCTCAGCTGCAACTGCTCACCTCTGCCAATGCAGCTTGAAAGCAGCCACTATTCATATGTAGGCACGTGAATGTGGTTGTGTTGCAATAAAACTTATTTGGCCTGAGGTGTATAGTTTTCCAAACCCCAGATCTAGACTTAAGAAAGTGATGGAGACTATGTTAATAGTAAAGAGTAAACTTAAAAGTGTCACTTGGAACATTGGAGATCTTGCTCCCCAGCATATGTTGTCAGTTTGGCTCAAATTAACTCTTATTAGAAAAATAAAAAAGTTATTACTGTCTCTGAACTGAAGCAGAGATGGCAGCCACATTGGGGCACGCAGGACATGAGGTATTTCAGGGGGAGGTGATGGAAAGAGGCAGGATCATGGAAAAGAAAAGGTATAGTCTTCCAGGGTTGGAAAATGATTATCTGATCCCACAAAGAAGTTGCTCATGTCACTGTTGAACTAGTGCGGTTGGGGTCTTCATCTTGTCCTTATATCTTCCTTATTTCACTTTCCTCTCTCACTTGTTAAGGAAAATGAAATGATCAACCAACTTCCCATCATGAAACTACTTTCACTTGCTAATTGCAGCCACAGAGTAGCTGGGGATACCAGAGTTCTGTGAAAATCAACAAAAGCATTCTATGAGATTCAATTGGCCATGTGGAATTTATAATAACTTTTGTGTATGATTCCTGATAAATTGTGCTTCACATCTTTTATTTCAGTAAAATTTATAATAAATTCACGTGCATATGTGCACACTTATGCATACCACCTGTGCATACAAATACGTATATTTTTTTTCTGGAGACCCAGTTGTAAACATTACCTGCACACCACGGTTCATATCCACAAGTCACACATCTGGTGGAGCCTGCTTTGCTGGATTAGTAGACAGTTCCTCCCACTCTATTCCCACCCTTCTTCCCACCTCCCACCTAAATACCTCCTGAAACAGCGTCTGGCCCCAACAAAGCTGCCACCTGTGCTAAGTTCAGTGACTCTGATTGATCAACCCACATTCTTAACCCTTGCAAAGCCCTCTGCCTCTTTGATCTTCTTTCTGGCGATTTCCCAACACAAACTCAGCTCCAGGCACACCTGGTAATACAGAGGAAACACATCATTAGCTTTAGGAGAACACACCGGAAGTCACAGAATGTGGTCTGTCACCATGTGGCCCCCAGGTCTCCTGTCCAGGCCATCAGGATGCTGAGCCAGGTGAAGGAGCCCACTGCTGCCTGGGAGGGGGTGGGGTGGGGCTCGTGCTGCGGCCTCTGCCCCTCCTTCCAGCCTGCTTCACGGTGACTGTCCCTACACACAGTGCTTCTCCTTTCCCAGAATTCCATAAAGTGATGAGAAACAACACGTGACATCAGGATTGCCGTTTTAACGCTTTAAAAGCCTTTTACTTCCTTTTCAGTAATGTGCTGGCAGTGATGTGAAGGAGAGAATGGGGGAAAGTATCTCAGTCACTTCACAGGAAGGTTCAGAGTTTCCTTCCTTCCTTCCTTCCTTCCTTCCTTCCTCCTTCCCTCCTTCCCTCCTTCCTTCAGCAGGCCCTTGGGGATTATATCCCTACCCAGTGATATAATCGTGGACCAACACAGCCCTCACCCTCACGGAGCTCCTCACTGTGACACGTTGTCCTAAGGCCCCAGGATGGCGTGAGGTTTAAAGCCGTGACCCTTTATTATGACAAAACAGTTTGACACTGATGTACATTAAGTTACCAGATAATGCACAGAACAGGCATTTAAAATGCATAAGAACTCCTGGCTGTAACTTGGTACATTTCTCAGAACCCTTTCACTTTTGTGAGGTTTTCTCCCTTTGTGACTTCTAGGGGCAGACACTGAGGGTGCTGAGGACACCCGCTCTGACGTTGTCCGTCGCTGCAGGGGCCAGTGGAGGGAGAAAGGGGCAGGTTGCCCCAAAGTGTCCTGTCCTGCCTACCCCTTCCCAGCCAGGGAGTTGACCCTGCCCCTTTTCTCTCTGTGCCCCACAGCCCTGCAGCATTTGGAGACCCTTATGGAAACAGCACTTCTAGCCTCATTTCAGCAGCAGACTAACATGCAACTGGGATCTCCTCGCTGTTCGACATTCTTTACACAGAGCTCTCAAACTATAACCGATTTCTAAACGGAGCACTTACTGATGACACTGTCCTGTTTACATGCTGCTTGTCCTCTGGTGACCTAGGACATAGGCCCAAGTCAGAGGGTCTGTGCTTTAGAGGGTCCCCTGGACCCTCCCCATAGAGCAAGCGGGCCTCAGGACCTAGGCCCACAGTCCTCTTGTGGGTCCTGCTGCAGATACACAGGATGCGGGGACTCCCTGCCCAGGCCACCCCCAGGCCGGCCAGGGAGGCTGGCGGTTTGGCACTGGGTGGGCACAGCGGGCTGGGCTGGGGGTTTGAGGGCTCCTGCCCCTCTTCTCCGCCCACTTTAGAGCGCGTGGTTCTTGTCTGCAGAGCATCCCGGTCATTTCGCCCTTGCTGGCTGTGCTGGGGGCGGGGGCCTGACCTCAGTGCCCACTTACTCCTTACTCCTCAGCTGGGGGGTTCCGCTGGCCATCACCGTGGCTGCTGTCACCCTGAAGAAGATCGGCTACGATGCCTCGGACGTGTCCGTGGGCTGGTGCTGGATCGACCTGCAGGCGGAGGACCGCGTGCTGTGGATGCTGCTGACGGGGAAGCTGTGGGAGCTGCTGGCCTACGTCACGCTGCCGGTGCTCTACCTCCTCATCAGGAAGCACATAAACAGGGCGGTAGGTGCCCCTGCCGGCCCTCGGAGGCACCCCACCCCCGACTGTGCCCCGTGGTGGCTCGCCCCCCCTAGCCCTGGGGTTGGCCACCTTAGGGGACAGAACTAGTAACAGACCAGAGTGACTGCACAGCCCCGTCAGGAGCGGGTCTTGTGACTCCTCGTTTGTGGGTGAGGAAACGGGGGGGGGGGCTTGGAAGGTTAAGGGGCTCCCTTGTGCTTGGCCACAGCCCTCTCCTGCCCCTCCTGGACAGACCACTGTGGTGTTTCCACCCTGAGGGGCATTTGAAGGAAAAGAGGTGGGAGGAGAGGCCATGGAATCTCATCATCAGTGATTCAAATAAGTAGTTCTTGATTATTCCTGGTGATTAGAATTATAAATGGCAGACTTTTTAGGCACTCAGGGATTCAGGCCAGACGTCTCGGAGACTTCTGACAACTTGGCTGGCCAGACTCCTAGGAAAGAAAGAATGGTTTTTCTCTGACAATCTGGCCAAATTGCTTCTTGGTTTTTTGTGTGTGCGTTTTTTTTAAAGATTTATTTTATTGTTTTTTGACAGAGAGAGAGACAGAGAGAAGAGGGAGGGCCCAGAGCAGTCTCCATAGTTGACAGCATTAGTTTTCCATATAGTTTCACTCCACGGGTGGGCACAGGGCTACACAGGGCAGGACCTGGGCCGGGAGCCTCCTGCATAGGCCCCGGCAAGAACTGAACTGGGGGCACACCCCAGCTCAGCATACAGGTCTGCACGGGCCGGGGCCGGGATTCGATCCTCGGACTCCGGGGCTGCAAAGTGAGCACTTAACCCACTTAGCCATCCCAGCTTCCCTGCTTCTTGTTCTTAACTACTCATTCTGCAAACGCAGAGTGTGGGCTTCCTTCTAGCCACAAGGAAATTGCTACCAAAAAAGAAGAAAGAAAAAGCCTCAGGTTAACTCACCCACTGACCAGCTCGGTCATTCATTCATTCATTCAGGACATTTTTATTGAGCATCTACTACGCACAAAAGCGCTGTGTGGCAGTGGGAGTTTATGATGAGAACTGAGACATGGGCCCTGCGTGCCTAGACAGAGACAGAAGCGTAAGGAATTATGACAAGAGTTCAAACGTGACCAGTGGCTGGAGCAGTGAGACAGGTTCACAGGAAACTCTGAATGCAGACTTCCCGGCTCCCTCTGCAGGGGCGCTGGTGCCGTGCCCTGAGTTTTCAGGCTGACGTTGCCGCAGAGTGTGTCCCCATCCCTCAGGGCCGACTGTTGGCTCAGCAGCCACTTCCTCGTTTGTAGGGTGCTGCTCGCAGCTGTCTGGGCACCTGATCCCCACCCTGGGCTCCCGTCTGTGTCAGGAGTTGCCGTTACTCAGAAATGGAGCTGGTGCTCACGCCTCCTGGCCTTCCCTCTGGCTCACCAATTCTCTGAGGTCCTCTTGGTCTTCTCGGGGCCTTTCAGTCAGTGCCCTGCCTGGGCCGGGGGTGACTTTCTCACCCCTTCCTCATCTCCACTGGGAAGGTTTCGGGCTCCCTGATGAAAGCTCCAGAGCTCTGCCAGGCTCTGGAAATGCCCTTTTGTGTCTTCTTCCCCCCATGCCCTTCCTTTGGCAGGCGGGAACACCTGGGGCTGACCCCTGGGTGTGAGAGAGTGGGTCCACAATGCCACAAGTAAAGGAAGAATAGTGGGAGGGGCGGTGAGGACCTACAGGGTGTCCCCCCCCCCCCCCC
>PVKE010009295.1:0-27164 GCA_004027555.1 Craseonycteris thonglongyai | reverse complement strand
GTGTCGGTGCATCCTAGGTCCTGAACAAGGTGTCCCACTCTTGTGGGGAATGTTCATAATGGGGGAGGCCATGTGTCGGGGGAAGCAAGGCTATATGGGAAATCTGTGTACTTTCTCCTCAATTTTGCTATAAACTTAAAACTGACCTACTTGCAGTTTCAACCTCTCCCAGAAACATAATCTTAATCAACCAGTCTGATTTTCTCGTGAAGCACCAGTAAAGGAACCTGTAGGATGGGCCCTCTATACCCTGTAGAAAGAAGAGGCAATCTATGCTCTAAACCCTTCCCGTTCTGTCCCTGACCAAAAAGAATCCTTCCTTTTCTTTTGTCCCACTTGTTTAAGTTCTCTGAGTCAACCACTGCAGGGGAGCTGTGTGTCTTCCTCTGACCCATCCAATCATAGCTATGCATATTATGTCCTCATTTGCGTAAAATAGATACCAACCCATCAGAACCACACAGTTTGGAAACCTCATTTGCATAAAGTTGAGAACTAGGGCAGGAACTTTCTCTAAAAAAGCTGGCCTCCCCTTTGTCTCAGTGGAACACAATTTAAATTGCTACCTGGATCTGTCTCACAGCGGTAGTTAGGTTTTGCTCAAATAGAAGTTCTTTTATTCTTTATTACAGTCTAAAATTAAGTTTGGTTTACAAATGTTTCTGAGAAGTTCTTGGAAGGAACAGTACAGTTACTTGTAACTTCGGTCTTTCTGGGCCAGAATCGTCTAAGAGTAAAGGGGTGTTGATGAAGGCAGCAGTGTCTTCATCAGACCACGTATGGCAGACAAGCCATGGTCCCAGGAAACAGGTCAGGAGAAACAGGTGAACCCCACAGCCATGTTTGTGAACGGATGAGACTCTGGAAGGAGAGAAAATAGGTCAACCATGGCTCTACCATTTATAATTACCCGTGTATCACTCTGGGCAAATAACTGATCTCTCTTAGCCTCAGTCGCATCAAATGGGGATAATGAGACTGATAGGAAACCAGGTACTTACTACAACTAAGTTCTATAAACCCCAGGGGCCATTATTATCAGTTAGCCTTTCTTATGTTATCTAAGTGACACTGTAGAGTCAACTCCCTGCCCCACCCCACAGAGTTCATTCCACCCCTCTGTTTCCAGCGCCAGGGGCCCAGGCCCAGCATCGGTCCCTAGTGGCCCTGGGAGGGAAGAATTTTAATTCTTGTTAGGCGGCCCCTGTTACCAAGCATGCTGGGAGTTTCTCATGACCGTGATGCCAGGTGGGAGCAGCCCCCATCCCCACAATCCTTTCTGTAGCTTTTCTTCTCCCTGGCAGACAGTGACTCCCTGGACTTGCCGGGGCCCATTGCACCTGGGAGAGCTGCTCAGATACCAGCAGAGAAAAGCTCTTTGCAGCCAAGCATTTCTCTGCTCCCTGCTTCTCACCCCACCACCCCAGGAGGAAAATCAGATGGTGGCGAGTCTGAGGGCAGGTGCTGAGCACTGTTTTAAATTAGCCAACCAGCACCCTGGTGAGCAATGAGAGCCCTGGGGACTGTGTACCGGGCCAGGGGGTGAGACTGCCCTGGCTGGGTACAGACCTGAGAGGCCTCGGGGCTCGGTGTCCCGGCGGGCATCCTTGAGGACACATTCAGAAAAAGCAAAGAACAGGGCTGCTCACACTTTTGGGAGAGCCAGGTCCCCTGGGCTTCTGGTTAAAGTGCAGCTTCTGATTGAACGGGCCTAGGGTGCAGCCCGAGAGGCTGTGCTTCTAACAGGCTCCCAGGTGGTGTGGCTGCTGCCGGTCCACGGACCAGCGAGGCCTGGCAGTACTCAGTTTCAGGGACTTTAAGAGTGTGGGCTGACACTCACACGGTTTGTCTTCAGGGGGGACTTGCATGTCTGGGCAGCACCTGTAGAGCTGCTGGCTTCATAACACATTTCTCTAAATCCCAGGCTGGAAATGTAAGGTGTGTTATCTGGTCCTGGGGTGTTGTGTGGTGCTAGATTCTGTGGGGTGCTGTAGCTGTTCAACAGTGGGCCGGACTGGGGGTGGGGCAGTGATTTATAGCATTTGCTGACATCTGTGATGCTCCCAGCCAGGCCAGTTTCATAGGACTGTAGGAAATATTATGCGCTTCCGTGGAAAACTGTGCGTGGCTTCCAGCATACTTCCTCACTGTACAGGGCTTGGCCTTTGAACTGCCTTTGAGCTCCCAATTCTGTAAATTATAGATAACTGATGTAATGCAAAATATTTGTCTATGGACATGCAAGTAATTCTGTCTGGGGAGGTTCAGTTGACTTCCCTCCTGCCCAAGAAGCTAGTTTAGATGCATTTGCAAACACATGTCAACCTCCCTGACCTACAAATGTGTCTGTTCTTTTGAATTCACTATAAACATTTGCCTGAGTCCCTTCATAATGAGCTAAATAAAGTTTTTAATCTGCTTATTTTTTTATTTGTATAAGAGTCATAATTTTTTGGGGAAGCCGGGATGGCTCAGTGGGTTAAGCGCTCACTTTGCAGCGCCGGGGACCGAGGATCGAATCCCGGCCCCGGCCCGTGTGGACCCATATGCTGAACTGGGAGCTCCCCCAGCTCAGTTCTCTCTCTGTCTCTGTCTCTGTCTCTGTATCTCTCTCTCTCTCCCTCTCTCTCTTTGTCAAAATAAAAAAATAAAAATATATATATTTAAAAAAAAGAGTCATAATTTTTACCTGGTTTTGAGAATCATCCTGTAACATTATTGACGTGAAGCCACTAAACTGAGTTGGAAAGAGATGGGCCATAACACATCACTATAGGATATTTCAGTATTTATCCCCTTGCCTTTATTAAGGTAAAATTCACATAACATAAAATTAACCTTTTTAAAATATATAATCCAGTGGCATTTAGTACATTCACAATGACATATAACCACCAGCTCTATCTACTTCCAAAGTGTCTTCATCACCCTCAAAGGAAAACCCATACCCATTAAGCAGTAAGCAGTCACAGCTCATTCCCCTCTGCCCCCAGCCCGGGAACCACATCCAGCTTTCTGTCTCTATTAATTTCTCATATAAATAGAACCATATCATGTGACATTTTGGTGCCTAGCTTCTTTCACTTAGCATAACATTTCCAAGACTCATGTAGCATGTATCAGCACTTCATTCCTTTTTATAGCTACAGAGTCCGTGGCTTGTATATATCACAGTATGTTTATCCATCATCCACTGATGGACATTTGGGCTGTTTCTACCTTCTGGCTACTATAAATAGTGCTGCTATGTAGACGCATATATTACATATATTTGCTTGAGTGCCTGTTTTAATTCTTTGGGGTATGTAGCTGGGAGTAGAAGTGCTGCGTCATATGAGTATGATAATTCTGCGTTTAACTTTCAGGGGACCCAAACTGTTTTCCAAAGCAGCCGCACCATTTTATATTCTCACCAGCAAGGCACAAGAGTTCCAATCTCTCCACATCCTGGCCAAGAACATGGATGAACCTTGAGGACAGCATGCTAAGGGAAATAAGCCAGTCACAAAGACACAAATATATGTATGACTCCACTTACCTGAGGAACCCAGAGTACTCAAACTCATAGAAACAAAAAGTAGGGTGGAGGTTGCCAGAGTGGGGGAGGGGTGGGGAAGGACAAATGGGGAGTGGTTGTTTAATGGATATGAGCCTTAGTTTGGCAAGATGAGAAAGTTCTAGAGCAAGCTTGTCCAGCCTGTGGTTCATGGGCAGCATGCGGCCCAGGACGGCTTTGAATAATGCCCAACACCCATTCGTAAACTTTCTTAAAACGTAAGTTTTTTTTGGCAACCTTTTCTAAGGTTATCAGCTATCATTAGTGTTAGTATATGTTATGTGTGGCCTAAGACAATTCTTCCCATGTGGCCCAAAGGAACCAAAATTTGGACACCTCTGTTCTAGAGATTGGTTGCACAACACTGTGAATATACTTAACACTACTGGACTAGACACTTAGAATGGTAAATTTTATGTTTCTTACCATGGTTAAAAAAAAAAAAGAGCTGTTCACTCAGAGTAATGTGTAACCAACAGAAGCTACTCGGGTCCCTGAGGAGCCTCGTGACCCTCTGACTTTCACGCTCTCTGTCCGTGATTCCTGAGAAGCACACCCTTCTGTGCAGGTGCACTCTGATAGGCGAGGTCAAATTCTGCCCTTGGTAAGAAAACACAGGGACCTTGTAATATTTCTGAGGTTTACTCATCAGGTGTGTCGGTGTGATTGGCAGCCTCCCTGCCGTGGGCATCTGATAGTCTTGGGCTGGATTCCAGGATGACAGAGCACAGCACTGGACTATGGAGCAAGACAGTTAACTTGGATCAGGCACTTTTTCTCTCTCCTCCTCCTCCTCACATTGCACAGTTGGGTTCTGATGATCAGGTGGCAGGATGGGTTGGGGTGTGCTTGTCCCCACTGGGCTCTGGGCTTGGGATGTCTTGTGTCAACCTGCTGGACCCGCCTCCTCTCTGCACAAGGAGGGCTGTGGTTGGATCCACCCAGGGCGCTGTTAATGACTCCTTCATTATCTAAACCTGGAATGAGAATGGCCCAGAGTTCTCTTTCCTCCCTTCCTCCAATCCAGCAACCCGAAGACACGCCCCATCATGGTAGCAACCTCATTTTGTGCCCCTTGAGGCATATGCAGGCATTTCTGCTCTAAAGTGATACGTGTTCCTAAAGTACCCCACATTCTACCATATAGCACTTAAAAATAATTGGGCTGAAGGGGAAAACGAGGTTGGGGCAGACCACTCAGAGCCCATGCAACTTTTTCATCAGGATGCAAACAAAAACAAATGTAGTCTACTGAAAACAGTAGCCCGTATAAAAGTCCACTGAAACTTGTACCCAGAAGCTCAGGGATCCGTGCTGTCTCGTTGAAGACGTGGGTCTTTAAGCATTCACTTCCAGTGGAGGGTCATTTCTTCAAAGTATAAAATCTGATGTAGGCCGTAGTCCATTAGAACATAAGCAGAGGAAACTGTCTTCACAACTTCTTCTAGGGTTAGGCTCCCTTCCCGTTTTCTGTCCTAACAGACATTCAGGCAAATGTTTGACAGTTAGATCAATGAGAATTAGGTTCACTTACAAGTGACAGGAAACAAAACGGAAGTATTTCTTCCATGTTAAGTTCAGGTGTGTGGCCAGGCGCTCTCCATGGGGTAAGGGACCCAAGCTCCGTTCATCTCTTTGCTTCCATCTTGTTGTGGCCTCAACCTCATGGTCCAAGCTGATGGTACCCACATTCCAGGCAGCGGGATGGAGAAAGGGACAAAGAAGAGAGCAAGGTTCCTAGAAGCCACTCCATGACACCTTTACATACATTGCATGAGACAGAATAGTTGCCCTTCGTCCATGCCAACTCCAAGGGCAATGGGGAAACGTAGCCTTTATTTGGGGCAGCCATAGGTCCTGCCCAAATTCTATTACTATTGAAGAGGGACTGAGCAAATGGGTTTGGAAGAGCTGCAGCAGTTTACAATAGAGGCCCATGACAAAACTTTAAAATTCCAGAACATTCCTCGTGATACTGGCATTGACTTGAAGTTCTGGTATTATTGTTGGTCTCAGAATAGCCCCGGGGATTTGCCAGCCTGCTTTGTGGTGCTAATTCAGTACTTTATGACCTGGATCAATTTTCCTATATAAACTATTTTTTTTAAGATTTATTTATTGTTTTGAGAGCGAGAGAGAAAGAGAAAGAGAAGTTGGGAGGACCCCGAGCAGTCTCCATAGTTGTACATCATTAGTTGTGACAGAGTTTCATTCCACACAGGTGGATGTGGGGCCACGTGAGGCAGGAATCAAAACCGTGGGCCTCTCACATGGGAGGCAAGAACCTTTGCCGCTGTTACCAGTTCAGCATGTAGGGTTTGAACAGGCCCCGGGCTGGGAATCAAACCCCAGCCCTCCCAATTGCGAGGCAAGTGCTCAATCACTGAGCTATCCCAGTATCCCTAAACTGGTTTTGTTTTTTTTAATTCTGAAAAGCTTCATTTTCAAAAAGATCATTTTTACTTTTTGTTTTATTCCAACAGTAATATAGGAATTCTCTTATTTCCCCTTATCTTACCAGTCAGTCAACCAAGTTTCATTAATTTTACATCCTAAGTGACTCTCGGATGTATTTACTTCTCTAATCTCTCCCACCACACTGGTGACCCTTTCACCTGCTTTATGACAAAGAACTGATCCCTGCCCCGTAATCCACTGGGCTCTTGTTCCCTCAAAGCAGCCATAGTGAACTCTGAAAAAAACAAAGTTGATCCCTCTCCAAAACTCTTAATGCTTTCTCTCTATTCCTAGAACTAAAATCAAGCTCTCTAGCATGGCTTGCAAGTGCTATTGCCCAGCCCTGCCCACCTCACCTGCCTCCTTCTCCCTTCACTCTTCCCCTGAGCCACACTGACCTTGCATTTTCTTGATGGCATCACACTCTCTTCTGCCACAGGGCCTTGGCACATGCTGGCCTCTGTCTGGAAGGCTCTCTCCACCATTTCATCCCCACCTGCCGTTGCCTGAGTAAGCTCTTCATTCTTCCTTCCCATCTCAAGCTCACTTTTTCAGGGAAGATTTCACTGACCAGCTCCCCACAACCCCATCTTTAGAACTCATTTATAGTTATAAATTCATCAATGTGTTTGAGTAAATTTGTTTCCTCAGCTAGAGTCTAAGCCGCATGCTCTTTTTACTTCTGTACCCTGTTGTATCCCCCTTCTAGTACAGTTAACATAAATGTAAATATGTGCTAGGAATAAAATCTTCTGTAATCTCACATCCCAGAATAAGCAAATTTTTCAGATTCTGATAGGTCCTCCAAAATACTTACATTTTCTAACATAAGACACATTAGTAATAACTAGTTACAATGATTTGGGAATGGAGATCTGGGGCCTAAATCCTCACGTCAGAATCTTTAGGAAGTGAGGCTTCTTGGCGAGCACTCTCCCCACTGTGAGAGGTTAGAGAGGACCTACCACATGGCCTCTGACAAAGAGGACAATTCGCTTTGGATCCTTTTCTCCCTCAATGATAACATCCTACTAGGATTTCCCTGTAAAGAATCAAGCTTTGTGGAAGGTGGGGAAGAGAAAGTCCGGAAGCCCATGCCAGAACTTGGGTGTGGCCCTGCACACTGCCCACCCTCTCCTTACTTCAAAAGTGACTCTTTGGCTCTCATCTGGAGTTTCAAAACATAAATCGGTTTCTTGGACATATCAGTGCACGTTCCTGTGACACGCCTCAGCCTGCTATCTGCAATGAGACCAGAAGTCCCTGGGCTAATCGCTGTGGTTTATGACTGTCATTTTAAACCCCAAGGCAAAAATAGGCTTCAATGGGCAGGTTCCCTTCCAGTCCCGACTGGACAGAGACAGGGCAGGGCGGGGAAGACCAGACCCAGCAGCTGGGAATCAGCTCTGATGGGTAATAAATGAACATGGAAGTTCAGAAGACAAAAAAAAAAACCAAAAAAAAAGAACCAAAAAACACTTGCAGTGGGTGAACCCAAGCCACACAGCTCAGATCAGCCTGAGGCAGGGGCCAGGCAGGACCCCGGGGAGGGACCGTCCCCACCTCTGACCCAAGGGCCCTTCCCCCGACTGGGCCTCCAGGTCCCTGGGAGCCCAAAGGACCTCCTGACAGGCCTCATGGTACCAGACTCCCCAGGCTGTGAACGACCCTACACAGAGGACCTGGTAGAGACAGTCCCCAAGCCTTTGAGCCAGTTCGCCCAGCCCCCTCCAGAGCTCCAGGTGCCCTCGGAGCGCGCAGGTCTCCGCCAGGCCGGCTGGTGGCCCCGGGCACGCAGCTGGAGGGCGCTGGGCTCTGCCCCCCGGGGTCCTGGCCTGGCACGAGCACATGGGCACCCACGTCTCGGCGGCCAATGAGGGGCCGCCCCGATCCGCGCGTTAGGGCGGCCTCCGCGCCACCGGCTGTGCGCGCGCTGCGCTCCCCGCTGCTGAGGCGTTGGTGACAACACAGCGGTGCCCGCGATGCCCTGGGGTGGGTGGCATCTAGGTACTGCGGCTCCCACCGCCCCATAGGGTCGCCGGTGGGCCTGGACCACCGTCCCCACCCCCTTGCTCCAGCTGGGGAGGTGGAGGCAGGGGTGGGGGTGGGGGTGAGGGTGCCTGCGGTTGGCCTCACCCCTCCGTTTTCAGTTCCCCGCTGGCACAGAGTCGCACAGGGACTGAAGTGGAAGAGCTGGGCCGCGAAGTGGGGCTTCTCACTTCCTCGGGGCCTGACTTTCACCCCCTGGTGGCCTTTCTTTTTGTCTGTCCAGCCTGTCCCTTTCCCTGCCCTCCCCGATGGTTGGCTTCCCCCGACACAACTAAAGCGCATCTTCTCTGGAGAATTTTTCATAACTCTTTTAAAGAACTGGAAAATTCTGGTCTCGGGAAACTTTAGTTGGAAATGGTTGTCGTAGGACCTGTGACACAGAAGGAAAAAGGCAGTTGGTGAAAGGAAATGGCCGGTCCTCTCTTGTGAACGGGGACAGAAGGACTCCCTCCTCAGCACACACGCACACGAGGCCTGTTGCACGGTCGCCCGCTCACCACCAGCTCCCACGTAGTGGAGCCGGGTCACAGTTCCCACGTTTGCCTGACACCTTCTGGATGCCCAGGTAACTATTTGAAGGGGAAGGAGGGGAAGAAATGGCTAAATGAACCGAATTTGTGCTTCAGCCAATAAAACTGGGAATGTGTCCCGCAAAGAGGAAAGTGCAGGCCTTGTAGGACTTTGTTCTGGATTTAGGCCACTGGACCTAGTGTGCCCCATGCCAGCTGAACACGTGCCCAGCAGCTGTGACTCGCTCTCCCTCGCCTGCCGACAAAGGGATGTGAAATATTTACTGCCTTTGCCGTAGTGGAATTACACAGAACATGCCATCTCCGGGCCACTTTGAGTTCCTTAAAAAGGGACAATAAGAAACACTGAGAAAGTGTTCCCTGGTCCTTTGGGCAAAAGCTGCCATTTCAACAGAGAGACTCGTCTATCAACTTCCTGGCAGGGACCACTTCCTAGCCTCTAGTGACATCTCTTGCCCCTATTTTTACCTGGTGTGGTGTAGGGTCCATGGCAGCAGTGGTTTTTCACGTGTTAGTGACAGAAATAACGCTTACAGCCACTCGCCACACGCCCGGCTAGTGGAAGCGTTCACAGTGAGGAAATAGCACAGACTGTCGCCCTCACCAGGAAGGCGTGATGCCTTCAGTCCCGGGGGCTGGGGGCGCAGCTTGCTGAGCTCAACCCCAGACATTTCATTTAAAAGAAGTGAAAGACAGACAACCCTCTGGGTTCCTGAAAGGGTTATTCTGCCTTAGCCTGGCTGTAAACCTGCGATTGGCCATCGCTTGGCACGGCCAAAGTGCATTCAGGGTGTCTTCGGTCTCCATCCAGGGCATTTGCTATTTTGGCTGAGAGGAAGTAAGCAGCACCTTTTTCCAGAGCCAAGATGGATCAAGAAGATGGGATCAAGAAGGAAGGGGTAAGCGTGCTGCCCCAGGAACCGGGCGGAGTAGCCTGCTGCCGGGCCTGGAGCAGCATTGGGAGAGGGAATTCTTGGGGCCTCTGCAGGGGAGGGCCGTTTGGGGTGACCTGGCCCTCAGAGTTCACCCAACAGCTGGACTTGTACAGGGACTAGACACATGAGGTTCAGAGACACTTTGACTTAGACATTCTTTGGAAATCCTCCTGAAACAGCCTGTAAAAGTATCTATAACCCAATTGAAGAGACTCAAGAGGTTAAATTGTCCCAGCTTCCTTCACCGAAAAAACTTGAAGTGAAGGGATTCCAAAACCAGCAACAAAAAATTCTTAGCCATTGCTTGTGAGATGTTTTTTGATTTGTTTTGATTGGGGCTTCAGAGTATTTTTATTGACCTTCTCAGCAAGTCACATAGCTAAGTCAGCATGAAAAGCAGTTGGACTCAGAAAAGAGGCTGTAAGATTTGAATGTAATTCAAATCTGGAGCAGAGATTCCCTACCTTTTAGATGATGAGACTTGTTTTTTTTTTTTTTTAGACACAATATTTTTCTGGACTTGCTGTTGTATTTTTCTAGTCCTTTAATTTAGGAATATGCATAAAGGCAGAAAGATAATATAAACTTATTAACAGTTTTCAGAAATTTGTATTGCATTCCTCACAATGGCATCTGTTTACATTTGTAGGGGGAGAGGTACATATTTGTGCAAATTACTGTTCATCTAGTCATGGACGTGAGAACCTTGCCGTGGGCAGGTTGGGAACATGCTATGTAGCTCATAGATTAAAAACAGGTAGAGGTGCATGGAATTCATTCCTGCTCCACTCTGTTCTAGCTGTGGGGAGCTTGGGCAAATTGTTTAACTGCTCTATGCCTCTGTGTTCTCATCTATAAAATGGATATAATAACCATAGCATCTGATAGCACTGCTGGGACAATGGAATGAGATCATGCATGTAAGTTACCTGGCACAGAGTAAACTCCCCGTAAATGTTCTTAAGTTTTGATCACTATTTAAAGTGGGGCACCATAGACATTTGGGGCCTGATAATTTTTTGCTATGGGGTGGGGGGCTGGCCTGTGTGTGGTAGGACATGTAGCAGTATCCCTGGTCTCTCCTCTGCCAGCAGCCATCCCAAGGAAAATCAGCGCTTTAGAGATTACTAAGTGCCTTCACCAGGCTTATCTTGTTTGACTTTCACAATGAAGAAAGTGTTAGCAAGCCTGGTGTTATCCCCTCTGTTTTATAGAAAAGAGACAGGGTAGAAGCTGGGATGGCCTAGTGGGTTAAGTGCTCACTTTGCAGCCCTGGAGCCGGAGGATCGAACCCCGGGCCTGGCCTGTGCAGACCCATATGCTGAACTGGGGTGTGCCCCCAGTTCAGTTCTTGCCGGGGCCTATGCGGGAGGCTCCTGGGCCCAGTTCCTGCCCTGCGCAGCCCCGCGCCCACCTGTGGAGTGAAACTATATGGAAAACTAATGCTGTCAACTATGGAGACTGCTCTGGGCCCTCCCCCTTCTCTCTGTCTATCTCTCTCTCCATCAAAACAAACAAACAAAAAAACAAAAATAAATCTTAAAAAAAAAAAGAAAAGAGACAGGGAGGTAAGAAGAGCTTAGGGGCTTGGGGGGGTTAGGGAGGCCCTGATCTGGCCTGTGCCCCCTTCTCCAAAGAAAAATGCAACGTCCAGCTGTGCCCCCATGTGACGGTGCCTGAAAGTGAGCAGTACGTTTTGAAAGGAAATGTTCTCAACGGTCGCACCCAAAAGGTGTGGGCTGATCACAGCTACCTGCGCCCTTGAGTCTCCATGAAAGGGAGCCTTCAGTGCCCAGTGGGATGCAGGCTTCTCCTTCTGGCCACCCAAGGCCCCTGCCCCCGTGGGCACGTGCTGGGCATCCTGGGAGACAGCACAACAAAACTACTCCATGGCTGCTTGTAAGAGTCTGTAAGTCATTACGGGAAGCTGAGGGGCATCTGGGAGCCAAGGAGAAGTGGAGGGGCCCACAAAGGCTGTAGGGAGCGGGGCTGGGCTAGCAGGCAGTGAGCTGGGCTGCTGGGGGGGGGGGGGGGGGGGGGGGGGGGGGGGGGGGGGGGGGGGAGGCTTCTGGGTCCCCTGGTGGCTGTGTTACCGCAGCCTCCACTGGCCTTTGGGTTCCTCATATGTAAAGAGAAGAGCATCTGAGGTTCATCAAAGACTTTGCTAGGAAAAGAGGACTCTTGAAAGAAAAAAACCAAATAGATTAGAAAAAGAAAGCTAAAGTGCTTTGGGAAATGAAAACAGTTTTTTTTGTGTGTTTTTTTGTCATGGTCCCACCACCAATGAGTTCAGTGTCGTTGAACAAGTAACTTTCCCTCTGGATCCTCATTGTTAATCGTTAATGATAGCAAATGCAGCTCTGAGTGTTTTATGTATATGAACTCTTTTATTCTTCACATCAGTCCTCTGAGGATGGTAATGTCGTTGTCCCCATTCTACAGGTGCAGGAACAGACCCAGGGAAGTTCAGTAACAGGCCCAATGCCACACAGTCACCAGCAGGAGAGCTAGGATTTGATCTAGGGTGACCAGACGTCCTGCTTTTGGCGGGACAGTCCTGATTTTTAACAATTTGTCCCACATCCCGCGGCGTTTTAAAAAAGTCCCGATTTTTGGAAAGAATGCACGACAAGCTAGGGAACGGCGGGAGGTAGACCCAATTTTTAATCAAGAACCCCCTCCCCCCCGGTCAATGGTGTCCCGCTTTACCAATGTTAAAATCTGGTCACCTTAATTTGATCCCATGCTCTCAGGCTTCAGCGGCTGTGCTCCAACCTCCCCACCCCCAGTGATGAGAGAAGGCACCTCCAGCTCTAAGACGTTAGGATGTTTCGCTCTCCTCTCCCCCTCCACTTAGACCTCAGTGTCTGCTTGTGAAACTTGGGGTTCCGCAGTGTGACAGAGTGACTTACAGGGTTGATCATTTATAAGAACTCACTTTTCCAGGGATATTTGCATTCTGACTGGAGATTCCTGACAGGACAGCGTCTCTCTGGTGGTGGAGATGGAGCGTGGAGACAGATTCCTAAGGGAGATGGTTTGGGCGGGGCTTCCTTCCCAGGCTCCTGAATCACAGCCTGTCAGATGGATCGCCAGCCTGAAGTTGGTTTTGTTACTATAGCCTCAGTGTCCCCAGCGTTATGAGAACAGGAAGCCGGTTTCCTATGGGCACGAGGGATGTGGTTCCTGCAGATCAGGGTCACAGCTTCCCTTGGCCTCTGAGGAGAGCCCTCTCCCCTTCATGTCCCTAGGCCACTGGGCCACTTTTCATTTTATTTTATTATTTTATTTTAAGATTTATTTGTATTGTTTTTGACAGAGAGAAAGAGAGATACAGAGACAGAGAGGGTGGGGGGGGGAGGGCCCAGAACAGTCTCCATAGTTGCACATCATTGGTTTTTCCACATAGTTTCATTCCACAGGTGGGTGCGGGGCTGCACAGGGCAGGAACTGGGCCAGGGTCTCACCCCAATAGGAACTGAACTGGGAACACTCCCCAATTCAGCATATGGGTCCACACGGGCCGGGACCGGGATTCGATCCCCAGTCCCCAGGGCTGCAAAGTGAGCGCTTAACCCACTGAGCCATCCCGGCTTCCCCACTTGTCATTTTAAAAAGCTGGTGGGAGACCTGGACATATCCTTTGATTCCTTCCCTTCCCCCAGCCCCCTAGTTCCAAATCGAAAAAAGAAAAAGAGAAAAGAAAGCTTAAGCCCTGGCATTCTTTTACATATGCCTTTATTGAGGCTCTAGCATAAAATTCACCATTTAAAGTATATAATTCAATGTATATTCACAGAATTATACAACCGCAATCAACTTTAGAACATTTTTGTCACCCCTAAAAGAAACCTGTACCCACCTAGAATCACTCCACATTTCCCCCCATCCTTCCTAGGCAACCACTCGTTTACCTTCTGTGTCTGTGGATTTGCCTGTTCTGGACAGTTCACATAGATGGAATCAGACAGTAGGGGGGCTTGTGACTGGCCTCTCATTTGTTTTTTAGGGCCATCCACATTGTAGCAAGTATCAGCGCTTCATTCCTTTCTATGGCCAAATAACATCCCATTGTATGGGGACACCCAGTCATCAGCTGATGGACATTCGGGTGGTTCCCACATTTTAGCTATTACGAATAATGCTGTTCTGAACATTCATGTTCACATTTGTGTGAACATGTTTTTCCTTCTCTGGGGAGTAGAATTGCTGGGTCACATGGTAGGTAACTCTATGTTTAATTTTGTGAGGAGCTGCCAGACTTTTCCAAAGTGGCTGCACCATTTTACATTCCCACCAGCATTGTACAAAGGTTCAAATGTTGTCCGACATTCTTGTCAACACTTATTATTATCTGTCTTACTGCTTTTAACCGTGCTGGTGAGTGAGATGTGGTATCTCATCGTGGTTTTGATTTGCATTTTCCTCTTGGGGTACCAAGTCCTTTGATTTTACTTCCTACCTGGCCTTCGAAGCTGGCATGTCTTGGCCCTGCCACACCCACTCCCCTTCCCCAAGCCCTGACTCCCCTTTTCAACCACTTCTGTGATTTTTCCTTCATAGAATTTACTACAGTCATAGTTGAACTATCAAATCATTATGTAGTTTAAACATGTCTGTCTTCCCCCTTGGACCATAATCTTCTTGAAGGCAACTGCTTTGCTCACCAGACTATAGTGTGGTTCCCAGGACAGAATGAGCTGTCAATAAATATGTCTTTACTGAATGAAGACATTTGGACCTACTCAGAATGGCTTGCTGTTTCCACAAAGGGTCTCCAAGGGGCCAATAGCATGTGTCTGTGGCTTGGATTCAAGGAGGAAGCCAAAGAATGGGCTGTATGCGCTTAGAGACTACAGCTGAGGTCTTTCTGATCCCTTTGCTGGGATGGCATTAAAGCAGGGAGAAGTCTATGCCGCCTGGCAGTATCATCCCCACCCCCACCCCCCAATCTGGGCCACGAGCCCTCGGGGCACCAGCCAGCTCCCCAGCTGAGTTTTTCTAAGGACTTCAAACCTTAGGACCCATCAAAGCAGAGAGCAGTCAGGAGCTGCACCTGTAGTATGAACGAAGCCTGAGGCATTTATAGTTAATCATTTACTGGGGAGAAAACTGGAAGAAAAAATTTTATCAACATTTTCCTTCCTTCCCTCCCTTCTTTCCACAAAATCAAGGAATAGAATAGTTATAGGGAAAGGTGGGTTCCCCATTGTCTCCCCAGCTCCTAGAACAACGGCTGGCTCACAAGGGGGGTGATTATGTTGAATGAAAGAAGAATGAATGAATGAATGAATGAATGAATGAATGAATACCAGAGCATTTCAGGTAGCAGGTGGGCTAAGTCATCATGTTCTATATATCAAGTGGAGTGTGTATGGGGTGTCTGTCTACTTGTGCACCCCCTGCCTTTAGAAAATACAGGGCAGTGTGGCAATAGCCCCGGAAGCCACATTCCTGTCTGGGCAACACCATCTGCTCCCTTCACTTTTGTTCCTCTCCTCCCTTCTCTCCAGAGGTCCTCTTTAGATCAGGGGGGACACTGCCCAGAGGAAGACAGGAGCACCCCAGCTTGCCACTGGGGGGGGCCCGCGGCACGGGGCAGGGTGCACGTGCGTGACGGTGCTCGTGTGGCCGGCTCCAAGAGTCACGCGCAGGCCCAGGCCGGCCGGCAGACTCACTCTAGGCCAGAGGCTGTCGTTCACCCTGCCAGGGACTCTCAGGGGACCGCTGTTACCCTTGTTTTAAAGTTGAGGAAACTGAAGAATGTGGAAATCAAGCTGGAAAGGGGCAGTGGGCAAATTCAAAATGAGATCTACAGATGCAGAGCGGGAAGCTCTGTGCACTTACATTGCACTCCCGCTTTTCGTTGTTTTACTAGTGAATTCCCTCTTGCCATGAGAGACTGTTTTAAATGAACGTTCGGGTTCCTCCTGTGTCAAAGGGGCATTATTACCCTTTGTGTGTTTGAGTCCCCAGAAATCTATACTTTAAAAGCTTCTCACTGTGCCATCTGCCTCTTACAGCAAAGGTCCAGGGGGCTAAAGGAAATTCATCAGTGGCCCTAAATAATTCGACATGTTCGCATTTCTCTCCTCTTTGATTTTGAGGGCAGTCTGTGTTTTGGGCGGTGTGTGAGCACCTTTGCTGCTGTCGGCAGATGCTGTGCATAACAGGGATGTCACGGAGGTGATTCAGACATTAGACCGAGTGTCGGAAACTAGCTGACCCTTCAGTGTCTTTCTGACCCAGTGGTTCTCAAGTGGCCACTCCAGGAGCCACTTAGCAATGTCTGGAGACATTTGGGTTGTCACAGATGGAGGAGGGGTGTCCCTACAGTGCATACAGGACAGCCCCCCACAGCAAAGAATTGTCTGGCCCTGAGTGCTATGGTTGAGAAAGCCTGTCCTACCCAGAGGTGGGTAGAGGGCAGGTTTCCAGAAACGGGGGCCACTGAAAGGCTCTCGTCCATCTTTCTACAAGGCTGTGAAGTCAGTTGGGAACCCTGGCACCCTGCTGACCTATGGTCTCTCCTCCCGCAGAGGCTGACCCTTGTGCTGGCTCTGGCAACACTGTTAGCTGCCTTTGGGTCCTCCTTCCAGTATGGGTACAATGTGGCTGTGATTAACTCCCCTTCCCAGGTAGGTCGCTGTGGTGAGTGAGATGCAGCCCCCGGGAGACAGGGAGGTGGGTGTGGGGCTGCCCAGGCCTGGGTGTGGACACCAGGGTGGGACTGTACACACATGGCGGGCACACTGTGGGTCCTCAAGCGAAAGGACACAGCGCAGGCCCGAGGGGACTGGTGGGCACAGAGCCATGGGGATGAACCAGGTCCCCAGGCCTGGTGGGGCACGTGGTAGGCTGCTCTCTGATCTTCTTAGGATCTATAGAGGAGTATGGAGGGGCGGGACCACCCACCAGACTGGAAGATGGGAGTCATTCCTTCTGGGAACATCCCAGGAAGTTTGCCTATCAGAGGCCTCAAGGCCCTCCCTCCCCAGGGTGCCTCCTGCTAATTGCTGTTAATACAGCTTTGCCTTCACTCCGTCTTCCACTTAACAATGTCTGTATCTGCGTGCCCAGCTCAGCCCATTGTTGGCCCAACAACTTACATGGCTTTTACTTACAAAGCCAGGTCAGATGATTTGGGAGGTTGTTCTGCTTTGTCCTCCAGCTCATGCAAGAATTTTACAATGAGACCTACTACGATAGAACCAGTGACTACCTGAGCGACTTTTCCTTGACTTCGCTGTGGTCGGTTTCTGTATCCATGTTCCCCTTCGGGGGCTTCATCGGATCCCTCATGGTTGGCCTCCTGGTGAATAAACTTGGCAGGTAAGGTAAGGTGAACTTTCAACTCTGCAAAACTCATAGACCCCATCAGAGTTTAAAACCTAGGCCTAAAGCTGAACTTCTTACTGTATGATGAGGCAATGACCACTGTGATGATTTCTGTTTTCTAAGGTGGTCTTAAGAAGACCAGGCATTGACCAAGTATTTGGGGACTTGGGCAAAGTCTTAGGTCTAGAAGTAGAGGTGGCTGGTCTCAGGCTCTGGGTGGACGGACGGCTTCAGAGATCGGACTCACTCCCTCCGTCTTCTGCTTTCTTGCCTGAAAGGGTTTTGTTTTGTTTTCCCAAAACCAAATGACATGGCCAAGATGTCAGTCCCATTGTAGATCATAGCACAATGCTTTATTTTTATTTTTATTTTTATTGTTTTTTGACCGAGAGACAGACAGACAGAGAGAGACAGACAGAAGGGGGAGGGCCCAGAGTGGTCTCCACAGTTGACAGCATTAGTTTTCCATATAGTTTTACTCCACAGGTGGACACAGGGCTGTGCAGGGCAGGAACTGGGCCGGGGGCCTCCCGCATAGGCCCCGGCAAGAACTGAACTGGGGGCACAGCCCAGCTCAGCATGTGGGTCCGCATGGGCCGGGGCCGGGGCTGGGATTCGATCCTTGGTCTCCGGGGCTGCGAAGCAAGCGCTTAACCGGACTGAGCCATCCCAGCTTCCCCCATAGCACAGTGCTCTTGAACTCTGCCTCCTGAACAAACATACACTGACCTCTTTGTTTTCTTACCTTGAAACCAAGTAATATGCCCTATTGGGCCCACATTAAATTCCTGTAAAACTCTGAAACAGCTGAGATTCTCAGGTACTTCCGTGTGAGACTGTGCTGTCCCAGGCCGACTCTCTCTGTGAATGTCGTGAACGAGGCACAGAGAGATGCTGTAGTTAAACCAAGATTGCACAGCGGGAGGAAGTTTCACTTCTGAGCCTGTGCAAATAACCTCCACACTGTACTGTGTTATATCGGGCTAGTAGCTACTCAATCTGTCGCTTTATATTTTAATCGCACATATAGTAGTATCATTTTTATGCAATTTTCTAAAATTGTTTAAGTGGTCAACTTTATTGTTTTTGCTTTTTGTGTCCTAAGACAACCTTCCCTTCCTGGGTAGTCCCCCAAGGATAGTATCATGAGGATAGTATCATGAAGATAACATTCTTTAATTTAAAAAAAAAATTTTTTTTTACAATTTTGTTTTTCCCAGAGAGATCTGGAATTTTATTTTGGATATGGGTGGGTGGTGCGAGAGAGCTAATTTTTTTCCATGTGAAAAGTTAATTGTATCTTATTCATGTTCCTTTACTCTTCTGGGTTAACTTTTCAAATCAGTTTCCCAAAATCCCTGAACAAAGGTTCTGCGTGGCATCGCTTTGGATTTATAATTTGGGGGAAACTGACATGCTTACGCTGTTGAATCTTCCCCTCTCGTGAGCACGCTAGGGCTAATTTATCGATCCTGGAGTTCCTTCTCAGAGGTTTCATGTCTTTGTCACCAGTTCTGGAAAATTTTCAGCTATCCCTTCTACAAATACCTCTCCTTCAGTTTCTATATTCTTTCTTCTAGAACACAAAGGATCTCCTCCATAGCCTGTTGTTGCCCTATTGCCTTCTTTAAAAAAATATATTTTTTAATTGTGGTAAAATATATATAACAGATTTTCCATTTTAACCACTTTTTAAGTGTACAGGTTACTGGCACTAACTACATTCACAGTGTTGTGCAACCATCACTACCATCCACCTCTATAACTTTTTATCCTTGCAAAATGACACTGTACCCCTTAAACCAGTCCCCACTCCCCGCTCCCCCCAAGCCTTTGGCAGCCACCATTCGACTTTCTGCCTGTGAATTTGACTAGTTCCAGGCTTCTATCAGTGGAATTGTACAAGATTTGTCCTTTTGTGACTTGGTTATCTCACTTAGCATAATGTCATCAAGGTGTAGCCATGTTTTAGCAAATGACAGAGTTCCTTTCTTTTTTTAAGGCGGAATGACATTCTGTTGTATGAACAGACCACATGTTCACTCATTCATCTACCTTTTGGTTATTGTTAATAATGATATGATAATCCTCCACGTCTTAATTTTTCTATTCCCATTCTCTCTCTCTCTCTTTCTAGTGTCCTCAAGTCTAACTTCTTATTCATTCATTCTCTTCGCAGCTATAATTCACCTACTAAGTTTTTTTTTTATTTCAATGACTATATTTTTCATTCAAGAAGTTCTATTCACTTGCTTATAAAATCCCTCCATTTTTTGCTCTTGTTTTGAAGCGTTTTATTGCATATAGCTTCTTGTTCTTCCATAGTACCATTTGAATTCCTTACTTTGTGGCACTAACCATTTGAAACATGCTTTGCAGCCTCCGTCTCATCTGGTGCCGGAAGCCGTGCTCTTCGTGTGTGCAGCCTGTCACACACGGCGGGCTTTTTCCCATGTGCTGTGACAATCGGGCTCCATGGCTGCAGAGCCGGGCCGGGGACTCCTGGGGACCCTGTTGGGAGGGCCTCTCCAGAGATGTTTTCCTTCACTTCTGTCAGGCTTCCTAGGGCTCTACTTCATCTCTGGTCTTGTCCATGACTGAAATGGCAACACTTTTTAAGTGTCATTAAATGTGATGTTTGTTATATAGGTTTTTAGGACATGTCACCTTTATCAGATTACATTAAGTTCCCTCAATTTATAGTTTGTTAAGGTTGCCTTTTTAAAAATCATAATAGGTATCCAACTGCGTTTACTTCTTTGGTGGCATCAATTGATGATCTTGTATTTTCCCACAGTATAATCTGTAATACAGTGTTTTAACGTTGAAAGATTTTTTTCTATATGCTAGAGAATTCAGCTGGCTAATAATATTTTATTTTGCATCTATGTTGATAAGTGAGGTTGGCCCATACTTTTCTTCTGATGTCTTTACCTAGTTTCGGTCTCAAGATTACACTAAAATCATGTCAGTCTATGATTGCAAAAACCTGTGACTGCATTCCCGCGCGCGCTATACGGTATTACCACTGTTACAGGTAGACACTCGGTGAACGTCTGCCAAACAAACGAGTGAACCCTCAGACCAAACTAGTTGATATTTTGTCCTTTGCAGAAAAGGGGCTTTGCTGTTGAACAACGTCTTCTCCATAGTGCCCGCGATCTTAATGGAATGCAGCAAAGTCGCCCAGTCGTTTGAGATGATCATTTTGGCCAGACTGCTGGTGGGAATATGTGCAGGTAAGCAGCCCTGCCCTGGGCTGCCACTCCGTGGTTTAGAGAAATCCACCTGGGGGCTCCAAAGCCCATAGATTCAAGCTGCTTTCCTGCCTCCACCGTGAACGGTGGTCAAGCCCCTGTGTTAGTCTGATGTGCAGACAGGGGCAGATCTTCCCTGTGATCTTTCCTGGGAAGAAGGCTGCTCTTTGAAAGACTGAAATACAGAATCTTGGGTTTGGAAGGGCCCTTCCAATCCAATGCTGTATCTGAGTATTTTCTAAACAGATCGGGACCAGCTGGTGGCTGGTGACATCTGTTTAGTGAGCAGCATTTTTTTCTTTTCTTTTTTTTTTAACTTTTCTTTTTCTTTCCTTTTGTGTGTGTGTGTGTGTGTGTGTGTAAACTGTGTCATAGGTAGATTGTTTTAGTGATTGATCAGTGTACATACGTATGTACCAGCCAGGCTGCAACGTGAAATGTATTTCTGTAGCTTTTACTGTGGGTCGTGGTCAGAAGAGCTTGAGGAACATCCGGACACACAGCTCCTTCTACCCAGAAGGAGTTAACGATGGTGTCCTCCTCTCAGCTTTTATAGGGGAATTTACAGTTGCAGAGGGCTTGACATGTTTATCCCTTCGATGCCCAGCTGCTGAGGAGGGTAAAGCCGGGAACTGGTGGCAGGTCCTCCCAGGTCCAGCTAGTGTGATTGCTGAGTAAGAACGAAATGTGTTTGAAGACAAAGCTTCTCCAACAAGGCTTATGTTTCCTGATCATATTTTTATTTTAACCTCGTCCAGGTCTGTCTTCCAACATTGTCCCCATGTACTTGGGGGAGCTGGCCCCTAAGAACCTGAGGGGGGCCCTGGGGGTCGTGCCCCAGCTCTTCATCACCGTTGGCATCCTCGTGGCCCAGATCTTCGGCCTCCGGAGCATCCTTGCAACCGAGGAAGGTAAGCGCAGATGCGTCCGGACCCCCAGCCCGCCCTCTGCTCTGGCTGGACGTCTCTGTGAGCTGGCCTTTTCTCTCGAGCCGGCCGGCTGTCCCTGCGGGCCCCCACACTGCCCGGACCCCACAATTTGGTGGCAACGGATTGGCTTTTTCTAGTTCCTCTTAGGACTTGGATGAGGTGGCGTTGAGTGAGCAGGAAGGGCCATTGTCTGACCTTCTCTTGGGCTGATGGTGGCTGTCCACGCAGGGGCCGGGCCCGTGGCAACGACGGGCACCCATGAGCAGGCTCTGTGCTTAAGGCCTCCTGGCACCATGCCCAGCAATGCCACTACCCACAGGGCTCTGTATCATCTCATTGCACAGGAAAGCGTCACTCGACCTAGCCCCTGGGGGTGAGGAGGTGAGTCATGGGCCACCCAGACCCTGACTCTGGAGCCACAGCCCCCTCCCTAAGAGCCTGGAGTCTGGGACACAGTAGTAGGTGCACAGTAGCTCATAAGCCACTGTTTTTATGTGACCTCACCTTTCTTTGTCTTGAGTCTCGACCCTCTGAAAGGAAACCACCATTAACAACACTCAAAACACATGAAGTGCTGTTTACGGGTCAGTGGCCAGGTCTCGTGTATTAATCCATCTACCCCCCAAACAGCCCTATAAAACAGACGCTGTTATTGTGCCCGGGGTGCGGATGTGGGGCCTGAGGCATGTTCGAGGCCTCACTGGGGCACAAACCCCGGCAGCTCAGGCGTAGGTCCGTGTTAACCGCCACTCTTGCCCACTGTTCAGTCCCCCTCGTAGGGAGCGGGGACCAGGAGGCAAGGAGCTAGGTTCCGGTCTCCCGGTGATGACGTGTAAACACGGCAGGACCCAAAGCCATGCCAGAGCCCCGGCCTCTGTGAAGTGCTCCGTGGTGCGCGGGAGGGACCCGTGGTTCCACGGGGGAGGGGCCCTCAGAGCCGGGGAGCAGGGCCGGCGTTCCAGACGTGGGCAGAATGTGTAAAAGTTCCCTGTGCATTCAGCATATTACAAACGTTGTGGTGGACATCATTTTGTCCCCCTTTTTAAGTACCCTCCCTCTAGACATGGTGTGTGGCGGGCAGGGCGTGGCCTTAGTCATCTTTGAATCTCCAGCACAGTTCCTGGCACATAATAGACACTCAGAGAACAAGGAGAGAGGACGGGAGGGGAGGAGGGAGGGACCACGCTCTGACCACACTAGCCCGGGTGTCCCGGTGGCCCGGGCCTGTGCCTGAGCCAGATTGCGGGGTCAGAGCGTGTGAGGGTGTCCGGCAGCACCAACACCTGCCAGACTGCCCTGTAAAGATGCCGTGGGCCCACACAGTGACAGTGTGGAGACTCCCCACGTGCCCACACTCTCGCCAGCCGGTGGTGGCGTCAGAATCTTTCATGTTGTCCACTGGGCAGGTGGGTAGCGGTTATTCATCACTGTCCTTTCTGTAAATGTTGTCAGAGCATCCGCTATTCATTAGGCACCGTCCTGGGTTCTGGGGACACAGGGATAAGGACAAAGGCCCTGCCCCCTTGGAGCGCACCTTCCAGCTCCAAAGAAAACCCATCCGGTAGTGGGACCGGCCGGCGTGGGCCTCTCGGGAGGGGGCCTTGGGGCCGGCGCTCATGGAAGACGCTGGTTTCCTGGTAGGCTGGCCCATCCTCCTCGGGGTGACCGGGATCCCGGCCGCGCTGCAGCTCCTGCTACTGCCCTTCTTCCCCGAGAGCCCCAGGTACCTGCTGGTTCAGAAGAAAGACCCAGAAGCCGCCAAGAAAGGTGAGGCTCTCCTGTGAGAGGACAGGGCCAGGGCCAGGGCTCCGGGAGAGCTGTGGCCCACGCGGGGACGCCCCTGCTCCCCCCCCAGCGCTGAGGCGGCTGCGCGGCCAGGATGACGTGGACGCCGAGGTGGGGGAGATCGAACAGGAGGCCGAGGCCGAGAGGGCGGCGGGCTTCATCTCCGTGGTGAAGCTGTTCCGGATACAGTCCCTGCGCTGGCAGGTCATCTCCGTCACCCTCCTCATGGCCGGCCAGCAGCTGTCCGGGGTGAACGCGGTAAGGGGGCCGCCTGGGGCCGGGCCAGCGGGCCGCGGCCGGGCAGCCCCCACAGCCTCGGGCTTGCCTTCCAGATCTACTACTACACAGACAAGATCTACGAGAGCGCCGGCGTCAAGGACAACGACATCCAGTACATGACCGTGGGCACGGGGGCCGTCAACGTGCTGATAACCATCCTCGCCGTGAGTGTCCCCTCAGCTGCCGAGGAGGGAGGGTACCCTGAGCGTCGGGGTCCTGGCCGAGGCCGGAGCCCGGACCTAAGGTGGTGACATGCCCCTTGGCCCCTTCCGGTCTAGCCTCTGGGCCCTAGGATGACAGCCTGTCTCCTGCCGGGGGCAGCTTATGGCCCTGCAAAGGTGGAGCCCCCACCCCGCACCAGCCCCAAAGCTTCCGCTGTGCGCGGTGGCTTTCCAGCCCCTTGGGGGCCGTGACCTGTGCCGGGGCCACGACATGACAGGAGCAGACGGGGGGCCCCTGGTCTTTAAAGGGAACACACTTGGGGGCCCACAAGGTGACCGGACATCCCACTTTTGGCGGGACTGTCCCAATTTTTAACAATTTGTCCCGTGTCCCGCGGTGTTTTAAAAAAGTCCCGATTTTTTTTTTTATGTTGGTTTTTTTTTTAGAGAACCCCATGTTTTCTTTTTTATTTTTATTGTTTTTGACACAGAGAGAGAGAGAGATACAGAGACAGAGACAGAGAGAGAACTGAACTGGGGGAGCTCCCAGTTCAGCATATGGTTCCGCACGGGCCGGGGCCGGGATTCGATCCCTGGTCCCCGGCGCTGCAAAGTGAGCACCTAACCCACTGAGCCATCCCGGCTTCCCCAAGTCCCGATTTTTGGGAAGAATGCACGACAAGCTAGGGAACGGCGGGAGATAGACCCAATTTTTAATCAAGAACCCCCTCCCCCCAGTCAGTGGTGTCCCGCTTTACCAATGTTAACATCTGGTCCCCTTACCCACGACACTCAGGCCCTTCAGAAGCGGGTGTGGGAGGCGAGGAGCTCGGGGCCGGGCTGTGGCTGGACCGCCCGGCACGCCCCTCCCCTGTCCGGCGGGGCTGGGGGCTCCTGAGCCGCCCCTTTCCCTCAGGTGTTCGTGGTGGAGCTCTTGGGGAGGCGGTCACTGCTGCTCCTCGGCTTCTTCACCTGCTTCATCTCCTGCTGCGTCCTGACAGCCGCTCTGACTCTGCAGGTGAGGAGGGTGGGGCCTGGGGGGGGGACTATGGGTGGCCCCCACCCCCTCCCCCATAGCGCTCTGCCCACTTCCAGGTGACACTGCCAGTTAAAGGCAGAGCCAGGTGCCATCCTTCTCCAACTGGGCAGTGGCTGGCCCTCGGGGGTCCAATATTCCTGACGTTCCCTGTCCCGGGTTGTCTCTGCTTTGCCAGGTGTGACCCAACTCTGTTTTCTCGCCACAGGACACAGTAGCCTGGATGCCTTACCTCAGCATCACCTGTGTCATCGTCTACGTTATAGGACATGCCCTTGGGCCCAGTACGTACCCTGGGGCTGGTTCTGTGCTTTGTCGCCCCCTGGGCTCACCATCAGCCCCAGAATCGTCTGGCTTGAGCTCCTTAGAGCAGCTCCAGGAACGGCCCATCTCCCTGCTGCAGGGCGGTCTGGGCAGAGCTTACTTCCAGCCACAGGCCTGTGGAGGCTGAAACCCGCTGCCCTGTGCATTCGGCCCCCAGAGCCCGGCCAGGCCCCCTTAGGGACCTCACAGGAGGTCAGTCATTGTGCTGCGTGCTTGCTATTGGCCTCCCCACGCTGCTTCTCCCTGAGACCAGGAGTCCTGGAGCCACCCTTCCCACCCGGGACCACACGCCCAGGGCCCCCTGGACCCAGCAGGGGCTCCAGGACCCGGGGTGGGGTTCTTCAGGGAGGACAGCTCTGCCTCTCCCCCTCCCCAAGGTCCCATCCCCGCGCTGCTCATCACGGAGGTCTTCCTGCAGTCCTCCCGGTCGTCCGCCTTCATGGTGGGGGGCAGTGTCCACTGGCTCTCCAACTTCACTGTGGGCTTGGTCTTCCCCTTCATCCAAGTAAGTGTGCCCCTGGGGGCCCCTGGAGTCACCAACCCCCCACGCAGGATGGCGAGAACCTTTTCAAGCAAGTGAACCTGGTTCCCTTCCCCACAGCTGGGCCTGGGACCCTACAGCTTCATCATTTTTGCCATCATATGTCTTCTCACCACCATCTATACCTTCCTGGTTGTCCCCGAGACCAAGGGCAAGACATTCATGGAGATCAACCAGATTTTTGCCAAGATGAATAAGGTGTCAGAGGTGCACCCAGAAAAGGAGGAGCTGGAGGAACTTCCCCCCTCCACTTCGGAACCTTTGGAGCAGTAACGCGAACGGAGGAGCCTGTTACGTGCATCTCTGTGGGCTCCCCTCGGGGGCTTTTTTTTCCTGACTGATATGGTCTATAAATATCCAGAACTAGGACAAGCCTAGCACAGAGCGCAGGCCCTGCCGGGATGGCCCGAAGGGCTTCTGTGCGGTTCTGATAGCCAGGCCTCCCCTCTCCAGACGGACTGGTCACCAACCCCACGCGGGCACAGTGAGCCGCTGTCCCTCAGCCCTGCTCAGTTAGCCATTGTGTGGCTCCCGGTAACACCACCTCAAAAATCGCTGCTCTGGCGGTGAGATGGAAGGACTCCAGTGTGGCCGGAGAAACAGCCCCCCTGGGTCTTCGGGGGGCCACAGGCACACGTTCAGAGAGGGCTTCATCCTCTCGTCAGACCCATCTCCAGCAGCACCGCTCTTGCGATGACGCAAGTAGTGACTGAGGTCTAGGAAGCTGGGGAACAGAACCCAATGGAGACTCTGAGTCAGAGAGATTATCCCTAAATTATATTGTCAGAGGACAATGGAGTCGCCTGTGTCCTCAATAAAACAAACGTGATCATTTTTCACCCCCATGTGCTGTGTTTCCGTGCGCAGCGGGTGGGGACGCTCCTTCGAGCAGTTCGGTGGCCCTGGGGCCTTAGTCCCTAGAGGACACAGGTTTGGCCAGTTTTGTTTATCGCAGAAGCCCCTCTGCCTAGAAGGGGCTCGGAGGAGGAACTCAGGCAATGTTTTCTGAAAGAAGGGGAGAAGTAAGAGGTGAGGTGGTTGCAAAGTTGTGACGTTTTAAATTTAAGATTGAGGGATGCACCTTCAGATGCACAGTGAACACCGAGGGGTCCTGAAGGTGAGGTGGGGAGGGAGGGGAGGAGGGAGAGCCCCCCACCCATACAGCAGAGCCGGAGGTGTTCAGAGACCTGTGTGTGACCAGGGTGCATAGAAAAGGTGGAGAGAACTTGGAGGTGGGGAAGGAAAGTGGAGGGACCGCCTGCTGAAAGGCCTCTAGCAGGAGATGAAATGTGGGATTTAGCGGGGCAGCGGCCAGGGGCCAGGCGGGACAGGGGTGGGGTTGGGAGCGGCTTTTGTGGGAGTAAAAGGAGAATTAACTTATGAGTATGAGGGTCAATCAAGTGAATGCGTGGCAGATGGTGGGAACCATCTCGTTGTTGCAGTGGGAAATTACAGCTGAGCCAAGAGAGGGAGTCTAGAACGATCCGTGTGGTCATAGGTTAGAATGGAAGACCCTGGTATGCGCTCAGATTCAGCTTACTGTAGATAAAGACGACTACATACAGAAATAAATTTACTTACAGACGTGTGTGTTTACATGGGTTGGTAAAACTCAACGAGAAGAGCAAGGTGTGGGCCTGGTGCTGTGGTTGCAGAGAAGGAAGATGTGGAATTAGGAAAGACATAAGGATTCTCCAGGTGAGGAAGATGCAGTCATCAAGTGAAGGGTGGATGTTCCCGGTGAGAGACGAGCAGAGAGATGCGGAGCTGTTTAGAGGAACGCCAGGCAGCTTGGTCTGAAAGTGAAGCCCGAAAAGTGTGGGAGGCTGATGGACAACGGGTGGGTCCTTTGAGCCAAACTGAGTCTGAACTTTGTCCTCAAGGTAACCGCAGGGTTTTCATGACCACTGGGTTTCAGAGTGTCGTGGCAATAATAAGGACTGGCTGAAACCCGGCAGGGAGACCAGTTGATAAGAAATAATGAGGG
>PVKE010009294.1:0-45198 GCA_004027555.1 Craseonycteris thonglongyai | reverse complement strand
GGTCTGAGGGAGGAGGGGCCGGGGGCTGGACTCCTGGGTCTGAGGGAGGAGGGGCTGGGGGCCTGGAGTCCTGGGTCTGAGGGAAGAAGGGCTGGGGGCTGGACTCCTGGGTCTGAGGGAGGAGGGGCCGGGGGCTGGACTCCTGGGTCTGAGGGAGGAGGAGCTGGGCTGAGAATCATAGGTCCTGCAGGTCGGGTCCGGCCTCACCTCTTTGCTGGCTCCCAGGGTGCCTCCAGGTGGCAGAAGCTCGGCACCATGAATAACACCACCGGGTAAGTGCCCCCTGCCCACCAGGCCCCCAAACCCAGCACACCTGCTCCACCCTCTCTCCCAGTTGGCATTTATAGCAGCTCCGATCTGGACACTCAGAAGGAAGTTTGAGCTGCCTCCCTCCCTGTCCAGCCTATACTTAGAGCTCCACTCCAGAGCAGACAGACCTGGATTCAAATCCAGACACCAACACTCAGCAGTGTTATGGCCCTGCCAAAGGATGTCACCTCTTTAAGTCTCATCCCTCGTCTGTGAAACAGGGACAATTTTGAGGGCTTGATGGGATAGTGTGCACAGAACTTTATAGAGAATCTGATAGGAACTGCTATAGCTATTGTTATCTTATTAAATATTGGCCCTTTGCTAAAAAGTCAGGCATGTTTATAACAAAGGCACAAGTCTCCTGGAGTGAGTAGGGAGAATGACAAAGACAGACACTGGAAACAAAGGCATGGGAAATGTGAAGTAGTACGTTCTCCAGCCCAGAGGTAATCAAATTGTGGGGGGATCTGACTGGCAGGAACTGGATGAGGAGTAGAGGTTTGACTGAAAGGATTTCTTACCCCTCATCCCTGACCTCACCTGAGCTCCAAGCTTCTGTGATTTCTGTGAAAATGTGGACTCAAGAATTCTTAGAGAAGGTGACCTTGAAGAAGAAGTTCAAGGCAGGAGACAGAGAAGGATTTGGCTGGGATAAGCCTGGCCCACTGGAGGTGGGAAAGGAAAAAGGTGACTCTTCATCTACTCCAAATAATAATGCTATTGTAGAAATTCCCATTTATTGAACAACTACTGTGTGCTAAGCCCTTAACATCATCATCATAGTTATCAGGGCTGCAAAACACTTCAACTGCATTCTCTCATTAAATTTGCCCAACAGCCCTACCAGATGAAAGCTATAGGGTAGCTAATCCCTACCTTACAGAGAGGGAAACTGAGGCAGAAGAGATGATGTCTCCTACCTGGGTCTTTGGCGAGGCAGTAGCTGACAGGGGATTCAAACCCAGGTCCCCGTGACAGCAGAGATCACACTCCCCATCACCACTCAGTGCCACCACCTCACCTATCTTAGTAACGTCCAGCTATGCCCTGCCCTCCCCTGTTCAGAACGCTTCAGGGCTCCCCAGTGCCCTCACAATGAAGTCGCTGCTCTGCTTAGCATTTGAAACCCTCATGAGCTGCTCCCAATTCCCTCCACCACTCTCACCCCTCTTTTCTTTTTTTTAAAGATTTGTTTTTATTGTTTTTGAGAGAGAGAGATACAGAGACAGAGAGAAGGGGGAGGGCCCAGAGCAGTCTCCATAGTTGCACATCATTGGTTTTTCCACATAGTTTCATTCCACGGGTGGGCGGGGCTGCACAGGGCAGGAACTGGGCCGGGGTCTCACCCCAGTGAGAACTGAACTGAGGGCACTCCCCAGTTCAGCACATGGGTCCACACGGGCTGGGGCCAGGATTCGATCCTCAGTCCCGGGGCTGCAAAGCGAGCGCTTAACCCACTGAGCCATCCCGGCCTCCCCTCACCCCTCTTTTCTTTCACCAGCCCAGAAGCTGCCCCCAAACCAAGCGCTAAGTCCATCTACGGTGAGTTTTCAGACAAGGAAAGCCCAAGCAGAGACAGCCTGAGGAAGGAGGCAACTGAGGGCTTGGACTCCCGGGTCTGAGGGGAGAAGGGCTGGACTCCTGGGCTGGAGGCAGGGTCTCCTGGGTCCATCCTCCTCTCCCCTCACCTCGCAGAGCAGAGGAAGCGTTACTCTACTGTGGTTATGGCCGATGTGTCCCAGTATCCAGTCAATGTGAGTCCGGGGTCTGCACTGCCACCAAGCGTCTTGTGGGGTGAAAGGAGACGGGGGTGTCGAGAGCAGCAGGGCCTCCGAGCAGAAAGCTGGGAACAGCTTGCTCATCTGCGCAGCAGACTGCCTGCACCTCCTCGGTACGGGGATCCGCGGAGGAACTGAGTTCCACTCGGATCTGCCAGCTTCTCCTCTGGAGCAGCTCTGGAGCTGGACAATCTGGCCACAGGGACCAAGCAGATGCAATCTGGGATGGGTGGGGATCAGACAAGGTCCAGAGGTACAGCAAAGGGTGCCAGCTGCTCTACAGAGGTACAGGTGCTTAGAAGGACTAGACATAATCCAGACCATTCCCGGCTGTGGAGGAGCCTCCAGTCCCTGTGGGAAGACAGACCCAGGTGTTAGTCACTCTGATGCTAGCGAAACAAGGGCACAGGTGGAGGCGCCCGTAGCTGGAGCAGTTGGTTGGGGAAGGCTTCCCCGAGGAGGTGTGCTGAGTCTCAGGCCTGAAGGCTGATTCCAGGGGATTCCTGACACGTGACACCATCAGGGGACTCACTGCGTTCTCTGTGCCAGCACCTGGTGACTTTCTGCCTGGGTGAAGAAGATGGAGTGCACACGGTGGAGGACGCCTCGCGGAAGCTGGCCGTGATGGACAACCAGGGCCGCGTCTGGGCCCAGGAGATGCTGCTGCGCGTGTCTCCCAATCACGTCACCCTACTCGACCCGGTCTCCAAGGTGCTGGGGGCAGGGGCGCAAGTGGGTGGCAGGAGCAGCCGGACTGAAGGCAGGACGCATGGAGAGCTCGGCCCTGAGGGACAGAGCTCTTAGTGTGAATCTTGGCTCCTGTGTGTCCTTCCTCAGGGAACTTTGGCAAAGGACCCCTGTCCCCTTTTGAGCCCCATGAGCCCCATCTGTTCAACGGGGGTGTTATGGCGGGTTTGCCCTGCTCAGTGCCTGCACCTGCTGGCACTGCTGTCCCCATGTAGTAGTCTTCGGTTCCAGGGCTCAGTTTGCCCGCCGTCCCGCCCTGTCCCGCAGGAGGAGCTGGAGTCTTACGAGCTGGGCGCCATCGTGCGCTGCGACGTGGTGATACCACCGGGCCGGAGCCGCTCGTTGCTGCTGCTCGTGTGCCAGGAGCCAGCGCGCGCGCAGCCCGACGTGCACTTCTTCCAGGGCCTGGGCCTCGGGGTGAGTGGGGCGGACTCGGGGGGCCGCCGCGGAGGACAGGGCTGGGACTCCGCGACCCCGGGGCCGCGCCTCTAAGACTGGGGCGTGGCCTAGAGCACAGGCGGGGCCTGGGCCAGAGGGGGCGTCACCTGGAAAGACGGGGAAGGGGACTTTGAGGACAGGTTGGACACAAGATCCAGGTAGAACGTGAGGGCGGAATGGAGACGGAGGCTAAGAGCTCTGACAGAACATGGGAGAGGGGGCTTGGGGAGCAGCCAGAACTGAAATGGGGGAAGTGTGGTCTAGGGGCCGGGAGCCACCTGGACGGGGCCTCCGGGGGTGGGGGCGTGGCCTAGGTCAGGGACAGATTTATGGCGAAGGTGTGAATCCAGGGCGTGGACCTGCATGGGTCCACAGGCCTAAGTGATGACTGGAAGTGGTCTGGGGCCGAGCCAAGGAATTCACCGGGAGAGCCGCCAGGTCGAGGAGCGAGAGGGTGGGGGCGTGGCCTGACGGCGTGATTGACAGGCGGAGCTGATCCGAGAGGACATCCAAGGGGCTCTGCACAACTATCGTTCGGGCCGTGGGGATCGCAGGGCGGCGGCGCTCAGGTAAGGGGCCTGGGCTGGAAGCAGAGGAGAGGAGAGGACGGGTGGGGTCTCTGATCCTCAGTTTCCCCATCCGGGAAGTGGACTGATACCTAGCCTAGAGTAGAACGAATTTGAATGGAGTCAAAGTCAGCTTCAAGTCTTGCGGGTACGAAGTGCTTCCTCTCCAGGACCCTACTTTTTCTGGTTCTGGTCCTCGTTTTCTTCTCCCTCGGCTTCAGTTTCCCTTCAAAGAGGTGCTGCCCCCTCCCCGTACCTTGGATTTCTTCCTACCACTCTGAGCCTAGATTCGACCCCTTTCTTTAGGCCAGTGTCTCCGTTTTAAGCCCCGAATGTTTCCCCTTCCTACACCCCTAGGGGAACCCAGTCTCATTTTCCCCTACCCCTTTCGTAGGGCCACGCAGGAGGAGCTGCAGCGCAGCCCCTCTCCCGCCGCTGAGACCCCGCCCCTGCAGCGCCGCCCGTCCGCACGCGCTGCGATCAGCTCGGTGGAGCCGGCCGTGGGCCGCGAGCGACCCCAGGCGGAGCCCATACCCGAAACGGAGGAGGCGCGCAGGGCCTACTGGGCAGAGACCTCCAGCGGCGCGGACCCGGCCTCCCCGGACCTGGGCCCCCGCGGCCCGGACCAGGCGGGTCTGCAGGCTGAGCGGGACGTGGTGAGTGGGGCGTGGCCAGATGTCCGAGGCGGGGCTAAGGTGCGGGCGGGACCGAATGGGGTTTGCGTCCTCCCTCAGGGGGTGGAGCTCGGTCCTGGGCTGAGGGGCGAGTCTGAACGCTCTTGACCAGAGAGCTTCCACTGGGGTGATTGAGGGTCCAGGACCCAGGGGTCTCATGCGTCCCCCTGCTCTGTCCCCCAGGACATCCTAAACCATGTGTTCGACGACGTGGAGAGCTTTGTATCGAAGCTGCAGAAGTCTGCGGAGGCGGCCCGAGTTCTGGAGCACCGGGAGCGCGGCCGCAGAACCCGGCGCCGGGAGGCCGGGGGTGAGGGGTGCACCCGAGTGGAATCCCGAGCACCACCACCCCCGGTCACTCCCAAATAGCCTTCCTCTCCCCACGGCCTCCCCTCCACCTCCTGCCAGTTTAAGTCCCCATCCTGATCTCACTGGCTCTGTGCCTCTCTCTGACGCTGTCTCCGTGTCCTCCTTCACCTTGCTTGTCCCCTTACCTACAGAGGGCCTCCTGACGCTGAGGGCCAAGCCGCCCAGCGAGGCCGAGTACACCGACGTGCTGCAGAAAATCAAGTACGCCTTCAGCCTGCTGGTGAGCCGGCCGGGGCATCAGGGGCAGGAGGGGTGGCGACCCCTCCCCGTCCTTACACCAATCCCTCCCGGCTTCGCAGGCCCGGCTTCGCGGCAACATCGCCAACCCGTCCTCCCCAGAGCTGCTGCACTTCCTGTTCGGACCTCTGCACTTAGTGAGCCCACCCCCTCCCCCTCAGGTGCCCCGTGCAGCAGGAGTAATCGGGGTTCCACTTCTAGAGGGTCTAACTGTGCCCACTCCTGCCCTCCGGCAGATTGTGGACAAGTCGGGTGGCCCCCAGTTCGCAAGCCGCGTCCGGCGGCCACACCTAACGTCCGAGGCCGTGGCACTGCTGCGGGACAATGTCACCCCAAGTGAAAATGCGCTCTGGACCTCGCTGGGAGACTCATGGACTCGCCCAGGGTGAGGGTTGTGGCGACTGAGGGGCGGGGCTGGGGAGCCGGGGCGTGGCGGTTGTAGGGCAGTTGGTAGGTGGCGTGGTGGCTGGAAAGGTGGGATTGGGAAGGTTTAGAGGCGGGGCTTGGATAGGAAGGTGTGTCTAATAAAGAATGGGGGGCACCTAGGACAAATGCCAGCATGCGATGCGGGGAAAGGCCAGAAAATAGAGTGAAGGAGAGGGTTAAGACTGAATCACGACCGAACAGGAACAAAAGGCGAGGTTTAGAGGAAAGGAGCGGAGCTCCGGGGCTGAGGGATACCGAAGGGGCGGGGTTTAGGAAAAGTTTGGCCTGTAGGTTTGGAAAGGGCGGAGTCTGTGCTCTTGGAGGCAGAGAGCCTCAAGCAATTGGGGGCAGAGCCAGGGAAGGAGATGTAGCTGAAAGCGAGGTTTGGAATCAGGTGAGATTCAGAGGCTGGGCAGGGGAGCATTAAATTGGAATCCGTATGTTTAGAAATATAACTTATGTGGGTGGAGCTAAGAGGCAGGGGCAGAGCTTGGCAAAAAGGGGTGAGGATAGAAGAACAGCTGGGACAGAGTGAGGCTTAGGGAAAGGGAGAAAATAAAGTTAGTGGTAGGGCTAAGTCGGGGGCCGAACCAGGATCCCTGAGCCCTGGGCCCTGTCCTTCATCTCAGGGTGGAGCTACCCCTGGAGGAGGGACCCCCATACAGCCCCGAGTTCTACAGCGGCTGGGAGCTCCCAGCCACTGACCCGCAGGGCCGCCCCTGGGAGGACCCAGTGGAGAAACAGCTACAGCACGAGCGGCGGCGCTGGCAGGTGAGACCAAAGGCAACAGGAGACCAACAATCTCCCCCAGGTGACAATGGGGACCGGGCACAGGGCTGCCTCACCTGACCTGCTGCCCTCTTACTTCCTGCAGCAAAGCGCCCCCCAGATCGCTGTCAATGGGTGAGTGTCAGCCCCAGGGCGGGGCAGGTGGGGTACATCCTGTGGGCTCCTGATGCTAACTCCGCCCCCCTTTTTTCTGTCTTTTTCCTTCTGTCTTGGCGGCTCGTCGCAGGTGGGTGAGGTGGTGATGAGGCAGGGGCCGGGGCTGGGAGGGGGGAGAGAAACAGGGATGGGGGGCAGACTTCTGGGTCCAAGGGAGGAGGGAGATGAAGGTCCATATTCCAGGGTCTGAGGGAGGAGGGGGCTGGGAGTGGGTAAAGCCTGAGAAGTTGAAGTCCTGGGTTCCCAAAGGGCTGGAAGAAGGCAGTTTGATTTCCCAGGGTCTGGGAAGCTCTCGCATGGGAGAACCAGAGATGTGGGCTTGGGACTTTTGTGGGCCATGGGGCAACTTTCTGGGTAAGTTAGGAAGTGGTAGTATCTTGAGAGAGGTAAAGGCTAGGCAGCTGGACCCTCACTTTCCCAAAGCTCTAAAGCAATTGTCGCAGTCCCTGCTGCATGTTAGATTGGGAGCCTTTAAGTCTTAAAAAGAATGAAACTAAAGCTCAAGACCTGCCTGGGTCTCTGGGGGAGGAAAGAACTGTGTGTGTGTGGGGGGGGGGGACGGGGGTCCAAATTCATGGTTCCAAGTAGAGGGAGTCCTGGGGGAAGAAGCAGATAGAGGGACCAGGGCTCTGTGGTCCTTGGGCAAGTTGGTGGTAGATAGGAGGGAATCCATGTGGAATGAGAAGAAACCAAGCAGCAAGGCTGGACAAGCAGAAGGGGGGGTGGTCTGGGTGAGGGCCTGGCAGAGGGTCTCAGCAGGGACAGCGTGCTGGGAGGTGCTGGCCCCGCACATGGGGCGCCACAGCCCTGAAGACCCCCCTCTCTCTTGCACAGGTAGGCCTGAGTCGGGCTGAGGTCCCTCTTACTGGGGGTCGGAGTCCAAATCCCCCTCCCCTCCCCCCAGATGCCTGGTCTTGCGGAACCCCCTCCCTACCCCACCCCCATGCTTCTGAATCTTGGGCCTGACAACTACAGCTTTTGAGTTCTTTGGAGAGAAAATGGGAATTACATGATTCCCTTCCTGGAAGACTGAGAAGTCCATGAGGTTGTACAGGCTAGCAGTTAAGAGGTCAACGCCATGGCAGAGCCCAGGTTCATGTGTACAGAAGAGAGCGGAATGGCTCAGGACAGCCTGCCTGGCTTCCAGGCCCACTGTGCCGCTCCTTGCTCAGAGACCTTTACGGCACTGGGTCACTACATCACTCTCCTCCTCCTCACATGTGAAATGAGGATAATAATCGGGCCTCTGGGAGAAGGAAGAGAATGGGGTGGAAGGGGGCAAATTCATGGTTCTACCAGGGGTTGTCTCGAGAATCAAATCAGCTAATATATGTAACACTTTGAATAACATTTGTGGCACTTGTTATGTAAGTGCTAAATATTGTTTTCATTATGACTGTGGCTCATCATTAGCATTGCATAGTAGATGCTCAATAAGGAGCAGCTGTCTCCAGCTCTGTGATCTGGGACAAGTAACATTCTCTCTCTGAGCCTAAATGTTTTTATCTATAAAATGGAAGTAATGCTGTACCCATAGCATAGTGCCAGAGACAAAAGAAGCAAAATATACTCAAGCTGTTATTCCAATTTTAAATATTAACAGTACTGACTTGGTCCCTGCTTGGCTCTAACCCCATCTCACACCAACACCCCACAGCTCAGCAGTGGGGCTGGCTACCTGCTATCCCCAACCCTCCCCTTCTCCTCAGTCACCAAGCAGAGCCAGAAGCTGACCCCCAGCCAGAGCCCGTGAGGAAGTGGGTCCTATGTAATTATGACTTCCAGGCCCGCAACAGCAGTGAGCTATCTGTCAAGCAACAGGATGTGCTGGAGGTTAGAGGGGAGTGGGGCTGACAGGTTGGGGTGGGCTCCGTCCTAGCTTCAGACACAGGTTCTGAACCCTCCCCTTTTTCCTCCCCCAGGTCCTGGATGACAAGCGCAAGTGGTGGAAGGTTCGGGACCACCAGGGACAGGAGGGATATATACCCTACAATATCCTGACATCCCACCCAGGGCCCCAGGTGGGGCACAGCCAAAGCCTTGCCCACTTTCTGGTGAGCCAGGGCAGAGTCCTGGGTCTTGAGGGAAGAGGTGCTGGGAGCTGGGTCCTGGCTCCTGAGAACAAGGGGCATGGAGATCAGGTGTCAAAGTCAAGGGTACTGGCAGGTGAGGGGAGGTGGTTGGGGGTTCAGAAGCTTATCTCCATAAGGAGAAGGGACTGGGACTCAGTACTGTCTGATCCAGGAGCTCTCGGTCCCCTCTAGGAGAATAGCACTCCACCGCCCCCTCCAGCTACTGCCCCAGCCCCACCTCCTGCTCCCGCTCAGCACCACTGGGACAGCTGTGACAGCCTCAACAGCTTAGACCCCAGTGAAAAGGGTGAGTGGTGGGGGCACCCCCTCGGCTCAGAAAAAGTAGATGTCCTCCAGCCCATCATGAAGACCCTTCGCCCTGAGTCTGCCCTCCCTCTCTTCCGCCTGCAGAGAAATTCTGCCAGATGCTCAGTGTCAACGAGGAGCTGCAGGTGCGCCTAGCCCAGGGCCGATCGGGCCCCAGCCGTATGGCCCCGGCTCCCCGCATCCCGGAACCACAGCTCAGCCCTCGCTCGGACGCCTCGGAGGTCCGCGCCTGGCTGCAGGCCAAGGGCTTTAGCTCCGGGTGAGTGGCGGGTGCCGGTTTGGGATTTTGAGATGTGGGCGATAGAGGTAGAGCGCTCTGATTGGCCCAGAGGGGAGAGTGGCAGGCCATAGAGAATCAAGATTGGCCCAAAGGGAGGGCCTCTGGTTACAAGGAATGACAGGCTGTGATTGGCATGTTTTCCCAGGCTCCGATTGGAGTCTCTAGGGAAGTCCTGCCTCCCTTAAAAAGTAGAATTCGGGAGCCTTCTGCGGGGCCCACCCCACCTCCGCAAGAATTAGTGGGGTTTGGGGAGCTGATTGGCCGGCAAGCCTGACTGTGCCCCCGCTGCCCTCTCTCAGGACCGTGGAAGCGCTGGGCGTGCTGACAGGAGCACAGATATTCTCGCTGCAGAAGGAGGAGTTCCGGGCGGTAAGCCCCCAAGAGGGGACGCGCGTGTACAGCCAGGTCACAGTGCAGCGCGCGCTGCTGGAGGTGAGCTGGGTCGCTGGGCCCCGGGCCAAGGAGGGGGCTACCAAGGCTGGAATGCCAGTGTCCTGATTTACACCCTGCCCTCCAGGACAAAGTTTCAGAGCTGCAGGTGGTGATGGAAAGGCAAAAGAAGAAGGTGGAAGGCGAGATGGAAACGGAGGTCATTTGACCTTTTCCAGCTCTCTGCTGCTTCCAGACAGTGGCTTTCCTTCATGCCCCATGAGAGAACGGGCTCTGCAGACCCCCAAACAGTGGAAGTAGACTCATCAAAGGATTCCTGACCTGTTGCAGCCCTGGCCTGACCTTGCTGAGTCTCCTGAGCAAGCACTACACCCACGGACTGGCCAGGAGCTGGAGGGGAGCAGGGCAAAGAGACAATTTAGAAACCCCCACTTATGGCACACCCCGAGAGCTCACTCAGGAGCCCGTGCATTGTGATATGGGACCCAATCTATAAACAGCCTTCTCTTAGTGGGCAGGGTCAACTGCTGTCCCTTCTCTACCTATCAGGGGGCTCAGGGAACTTGATCACTCAGCTATAGCCTCATAGCAGGAAAGGAATCTAGGAATCCTCCTCTCCCTCCCCAGGATTCCTCTTGACCTGCCAGCCTCGTCTGTCCTCCAGTTTATTCCAGAAGGATCTTCTGAACACCCAGTATCCCAGCCTTTCCCTTGCTCAAAACCCTTCTCTGGTTCCTCACTGCCCTCCTAGCCCCATAGCTTGGCATTTGAGGCCGAGGGGTTTGGTCCCTACCCACCATTCCAGCCTTGTCTCTTACCTCCTCATTCTTCCATGCATTCTAGTCCTGCCCTTCTCCAAACACTCCCCAAACCCCTTCAGCCACGTTTTGCATTTGCTAGTTTCTGCTGGCTGGAACACCAATTCTCTGCCCAGTGAACTCCTATTCAGCCTCCCAGGCCCAGCTCAAATACCCACTAATCTCCCCTAAGTTAAGTCAGAACCCACTTGGTCCCCCACCTCCTACCTAGGTTCCAGCCACAGGGAAGTGACTGCCTTCTGAACAAGACAACCACCTAACACTAAACTTCCTACTGCAAGAACCAACTCCTTTCCCTCTGGCCAGCCAGCAACTTTTTCCCTGCTGAAGCTAGGGAGGCTTGTTCCGGACTGGTTGTCTGGCTCCCAGCCTCCTTCAGACTGGATGTCCCTCCAGCTTTGGGAAGAAGGTGCTTTCCTCTTTCTCCCCTGACTCCTGCTTCCTAAGAATGCCCACTGCCAAGCTCCCCTGCCAGAATTTTGGCTAGCCTCTTCCCCTGGAGCTCAGCTTCTACCTGAGCAACCAGATGACACCCTCCAAAGCTAGACGGGACAGAGACACAGCGTGGGTGGGCAGGAGTTGATTCCCCATCCCCCCTTTGCCCCTCTTGGTACCTTGCAACCAGGACACATCAGCTCTCTGACTCCTTCCCACCTCCACCCCATCATTACCCCCTGGCTCGGGCACCTCCCTTGGTTCCCCATGGCCCATCAGCCCAGTGCCTGTGGCTGGCCGGGTCCACCTGCTGCTTGAGCCCAGCGCTCAGCTTCCCTCTTCGTTACCAGGCTGGGTTCATGCTGTTCCTTCCACCTGGAACATCCTCAGCCCTCCTAGGTATCTAGTCATACTTCAACCTGTCTGGTGCCCCAGCCCTCATTTCTACATTTCTAATAGCAGAAGCAGAGAAGCAAGCAGATCCCCAAATCTGCTTGCTCCAACGTCCCCCCACCCCCACCCCCCTTCCTGCATATGGACACACACACATATCTAGGCTGCAAACTGGAATCATCCTGGAAATACTGGAGGGGACAGCCGCCAGGATGTCTTGACAGGTTGCATTGCGATAGAAACGGCACTTAAGCCAGACAATTGACCCACATGAGCAAACTGGGCCCAAGCCCATCTGAACCTATCAGGTGTCCACTCCCACATTCCCAGATTCTGACCATTTCTTACCACCTCTACCATCCTCTGGGGCTGAGCCACCATCACCTCTTGCTTGGGATTGTGACTTCTTGGCTGGTCTCCCTGTTTTTGTTCCTCACTGCCATCCCTCACTCTTCTCAATGCAGCAGCCAGAGGGACCTTTTAAAACCTAGGTCCCACCTCACAGTCAAGTCCTCACCAGGGCCACATCCCTAAACTGTCCGCCATTACGTCTCCAACCCCATCCTCTACTACTTCCCTCCAGCTGGACCAGTTTTTTTCCTGTGCTTCAACATGTCAGGCACACTCCTCTCCCAGGGCCTTTGCACATGCTATTCTCATCATCCAAAAGACTCTTTCTTCTAATACCCACACGGCCCATTTCCTGATGCCATCAAGTACTGCTCATGCCAGTCTTTCCGTGAGGCCTACCCTGGCCACCCTGTACAAAATACACACCAGGCTCCCCGTCCCCCTGCCCTGCTTTTTCCTCCATAGCACCACCACCTGAAACACTTTAATCACTGGCTGTCTTATGCCTTGCCTTCTAAAAGGTATCAGTCTTTGGCTGTTTCATTCACTATTGTATCACCAACGGGTAGGATAAGGCGTACTAACATGCAGAATAGGACCAAGGATGAATGAATGAATAAATGAATGCCCCATCTGAGAAGATGACCCCTACTCAACTTCAGCCAACTATTACCATACCGGACTGAAAAGCTCCACTGTCAAATTTTTTTTTTTTTTTTTTCAGAGAAGTCAAATTCTAGATTTTTCTATGTGAATTACCCAAATGTTAAATGTTGGCAATTGCTTATTTCAAAAGCACATGACAAAACCCAAGGTCCCCAGCTCAATAGTCACAGGCCCCACCATCTCACACGGCTGACCCTTCCGGCCCCGTCCCAGCCACTTTACTTCTGACCATGTGAGCCCTGACTTGGGGTCCCTTCCTATCCTGTAAGCATGCACATACCCATCCCTCAGTGCCCAACTGCATGGTCTTGTGATTCGGTCAAACAAATGTCCCACCTCCAGCCGGGACAGTCACTGAGTGGCAACTTCACGACTTTTATTTGTGGTGCCTGTGCTTTCTCGAAAATACCTTCTCCCCCTGCCCCAGTGGGAGGGGAGGGGGCAGCAAAAAATAGAAGACGTCCCTCCCTATTGCACATGGACCCTATATACAGGCCCACCTGGCCACAGCCAGTGGGACTCTTGGCACATTCTCGGATCCCTGTTCAGGAACGGGAGGGGTGACTGGGTGGCATCACACGTGAGAGGGGACCTCCGGGTGGCCACTCTGGTCCTGGCTACTGGTCCTGGCGCTTCCTGGTCCACGGTCCCTTCCTGGTCCCTCTCAGCAACATCCCCCTGGCTTGGCCTCCTGCCACCATCCTGGCCTCGGATGGCTCCCCTTGGCTCCTGGGGACTCTGTCCTCCCCTCCCAGTCTGGAGGTCCTGAGGGGGAGGTTATGGCTTCTCAGAAACTCCCCAGGGAGCCCTGTCACTCGTGTTCACGCAGGGGAAGGGGTGCGTGTGGCAGAAGCAGCTGCATAAATGTGGGTGTGAGGGCAGGTCCTCCAGAGTCACTTGGAGAGTTTGCTAATGACACGGATCAGGGCTGCATTCTCATCCTTGAGCCGCTGGTTGTCAGCCCGGAGGTCAGACAGGGCCTGTGGGACGGGATGGGGTCAGCTGGTGGCCCTAGGCAGGCTGAGCCCATGGCCCACAGAGCCCCATAGGTATTCACCTTCAGCTCCTCCTCCAGCTCAGCTGCCTTTCGCTCCAGGGCTCTGCGCTCCTGCAATAAATGGGGAAAGTAAGGGCAAGAGACGGGGTCAGGGAGGGCCAGAGCTTGAGTAGGGCTGAGGAGGGTAGGGGAAGGTCAGGGGGCCAGGTTAAAAGGTCAGTGTAGCCTCCTTCATCCACACTGGCCTAGAGTTGTAAGGCTGGTGACACACGTCTGCCCCACTCACAAATCTCTCCAGCTCCAGAAGGGCAGGCCTCTCTGCAAAACGCTCCTGCCTCTGGCGGGGACAGAGAAAGAGCAGTCAGATAAACATCCAAACGGTAATGGGCAGGAAGAGGAAACCAACAGCGTGAGGGGAAGGCAGTCCAGGCTTCTGGCTGAACCCCACTGTGCAGCCCATGGCCCATCCACAAGCTCCACCCACGGTCCCACAGGGCCCTAACCCAGCCATCAGGCCCTTCCCCTTGGAAGACAGCCCAGCTTCCTGCCCCTGTGCTCAGGCCCCGCCCCCAGGAGTCCCTGCCCCACCCTGCTGCAAGCAGAACACAGCTGACCGCACCCACCCTTCATTCCTCCCTCAAGTCCCTTACAGGGCTACCGGCCGCCTGCAGGGCCTCAGCACCCTCACCTGCGTGGCTCGCTCCAGCTCCACCTTGAGTTGTGCCAGCTGCAGCGTGGTCTCGGTCAGGGCCTCGCGAAGTCTCTGGTTCTCACTGCGCAGCTCTGCGTAGAGCTGGGGGCAGGCACCAGCAGGGACAGAGTCAGGCCTGCCAGCTCTGCCAGCCCAAGCTGCTGCGCATTTCTGGGGAGGGGGCCGACTGTGCCCAGGTGAGGTCAGGTGAGGCAGCCAGGGTGGGATGCAGGGACCTGGCAGGCAAAGCCATTGAGAGGGGCAGCAGGACAGGTGTGTAAAGGCCAACTTGTGGGGTTGGTTAATGGCACGGACCATGGGGTAGGATCTCGAACCTTCCTGAAGCCTCCATTGGGTTCGGATTCTGGCTGGGGTTCTGGGCTGAGGTCCCGCTGCGTGCGAGATGAGGAGCCATCCTCAGGAGTGCTAGAGTGAAGGCAGAGAAAGGCGTCAGGAGACATGCCCTGCAGACACTGACAACCCAGACCCTGCCCTGCCACTCGGTACCTGGATTCTGGGCTGATGTCTGCCAGTTCCGCCTCCTCCCCCTGTGGGTAGGGTGGGGTTAAGCCTCATGCCAGAAAAGGTGTTTGGCCCCACCCCACGAACCCTCCAAGGCCCACCCACAACTCCAGCTCGCCCCACCTGGGCCAACCCCTCACCTCTGCAGGCCCCCTCCGTTCCTTGCCAACTTTGCGGTTCTCTCTGGAAGCCTGTGGTCCCTGTCCCTGCCCCTGTCCATCAGGCTCCTCTGCTGGGGGGAGGGGCAGGAATCAGGAATCCCCCCTCTGCAGTGTCAGAGTCCCTGGGCCCAAGACCCCAGGAAAACAGGCAGACTGCAGCAGAAGAGATCGGGTGGGCTAAGGAGGACAACCTCCCAGAGATCAGACCTCACCTCTCTGGGCAGGGCCATCAGAGTTCTCAACCCCAGGGACTCGGGGCCGCTGGGAAGGGTCCTGTGAGAGGGACAGGGGTGTCAGAGGAGGTGGGCTTCTCGTACCACCCACTGCCCAGGCGCCCAACCTCCACCACCACTCACCAAGCTCTGTGGACATGACTTCTCTGGCTCTGGGGCCTTCCCTGCGACCTTCTCGGCTTCTTTCAGGTCTGTCAGAGTCACACCCTGCAGGAAGAGGGGACAGTCAGAGGCCCCGGGGCTCAGGGCCCAGTCCCCTCAACCCCCCAGTCCAGGCCCCCAGCCCCTCCTCCCTCAAACTCAAGAATCTGAGCCTCTTCTTTCCTTAGAAACAGGAGTCCAAGATCCCAACCCACCCCACACCTGTGTGGACCTCCGAGACTGGCGCATGAGACGAGAGCGAGCTTTCCGCTGAGATTCAGACTCCTCATCCCGCACAGGCATCTGGTAGGACCTAAGTGAAGGGCCCTCAGCCTCAGGGACAGTTCCTTTGAGCTCTGTCCCCATCCCATTGCTGACACCCTTAAGGGGAGGCAAGTTCTGTGAGAGGACTTCACCTCCCAGCAGACTGTAGGACAGACTCCCTTGGGAGCTCCCACCCAAAGCCCTGGGGCCTCCTGGGTATTGTAGTTTTCTCCCAGCTGGAAAGACAGGCTTCTGGGGGCCTCTTCACCTCCGGCGGTCCCGGGAGTCCACTGTGGGCACTGCAGAGGCTGCAAGAACATTTGGCTTTCCTGGGGATTCAGGTGCCACAATCCTGGAGGGAAGAGTGGAATTATCCAACAGAGAAAGCCTGGAGTTCTCACACCGGTGTGAATTCATTCATTCAGCAAATATTACTCAAGCTTGTATTATGTGATTGACAGGCACCAGAGATAGGGCAGTGAGCGAAAGAAACAAATGACTTCTACCCAATAAGTCAAAACTGAGCAGAGGGAAAGCCGGGATGGCTCAGCGGGTTAAGTGCTCGCTTTGAAGCCCTGGGGACCGAGGATCAAATCCCGGCCTTAGCACATGCGGACCCAAATGCTGAACTGGGGTGTTGCCCCCAGTTCAGTTCTTGCCAGGACCTATGTGGTAGGCTCCCGGCCCAGTTCCTGCCCTGCGCAGCCCTGTGCCCACCTGTGGAGTGAAACTATATGGAAAACTAATGTCAACTATGGAGACTGCTCTGGGCCCTCCCCCTTCTCTCTGTCTCTTTCTGTCAAAAATCAATAAAATAAACCTTAAAAAAAAAAAAACTGAGCAGAAAGGACAAAAAATAAACAATAACCATAAAAAGATTAGTCTATCATAGGATATGTCAGGAGAATAAGCACATTAGAGAAAAGAAACAGCAGACGAGGGGAGAGGGATGTGCATGTTAGACACTCTTGCAATGTGAGCAGGAGGTCACAGTGGACCTCCTGAAGGTGACATGACACATGAGGGAGGGAAGCAGGGAGCAAGCTCTGTGAGGGGGCAGAGCTAGAGCAAAGGCCCTGGGGAAAGGTGCCCATGTCAGAAAGGAGCGGTGGCAGCCAGGTAGAGAGGCAATAAAAGGTCATATCCTGCAGCCTTGCAAATTTTCCTGTGAGCTTTTAATTGATACAGAAAAAGGGGCCAGACCCCAGAGAGCTGAAGAACTTGCTCAGAATCACGCTGACAAGGTTGGAAGCCAGACCTGCCTCCACCCTCGAGGGGCCCAGGCCCTTGGTACTCACGGGGCAGAGGGCTCTGGCACCTTCCGGAAGGGGGTGGGGGTAATTCTGGCAAGACGGGGCTCCTTGGCCTGTGAAAAGATGGGAAGAGGGGGTATTCTCCTTGACTAGGCGAGGCCTGGTCCCTTGCCCCTCACCCCACTCACCTGAGTAGAGGTTCCTTCCAGCCTCGAGGAGGAAGCTGAGCGCTGCAGCCCAGCCCCAAAGATGCCCTCAGATCCCCTCCTATCTGTGGGGCCCAAGGCACCAGAACTCCCTGTCTTCTGGAGCCCAAAGCGCCTAGAGAAGGGGGCCTCCTCGGGGGTCTGAGAGAAGAGAAAGGTCTCAGTTACGGAGAAAGGGTCCATCTTCCCATAGACTTCAAGTGTTACCCCCAGAAGAACCACAACAAACTATAATTCCCATCAGCCCCTGGGGCAGGGACAGCCCAAAAAAGGTAGTCGACTATCCTGGAGGATTCTGAGAACTAGGGTCTTCACCCTATCTTCCCTGACAAGCAGTTTACAAGATTCATGATATGCCTCCCCTACCTTCCTCAGGCTGCCATGGCCTCCAGGGCATCCAGACTCACCATGGGTCCCTTTGGGCTATGGGGTGGTGGGGAGGACACTCCATTGAGGGCTCTAGATTCTGTAGGGGGTGGCTCTATAGTGTAAGAAGATGGGAACAGTCATAAGACTATGCCAACTGCCTCTGAAAACCAGCCCTTCCTCCCTCAGACCCAGGAGTCTAAACCTTCAGGTTCTCACCTGTGGGGCCTTCCTCTCCATCATCATCCTGGATTGGAGGTCCCCCTCCCCCACCAGGCCGTCGCTCCTTAGACAGGTCCTGGAGGGAGATCTTCTCTCGGCTGCTCAGACGACACACAGAGCTCCTGGTGGGAAAGGGAGGGTGCCGGGATTCAAGCACTGGAGCCTCCAGCCGCCGCCACCCTCGCCCCTAGGCACCTCCCCAGTACCTTCGGTGTTTGCTGCTGGAGGGCACTTGGGGCTCCTGGCCCCTGCTCTGGGAGGCTGCCTTCTGGTTCCGCAGCTGCAGAGAGAAAGAGAAGAACACAAGGGTCCCTCCTGGGTCCCATATCCCCAACATGGACGGCCACCGCACACAGCTGTGCTGGTTATGCCTTTGCAAGTGCTCTGGCCACGGGGAGCTCAGTTCCCAGGCAGTATGGAGGGTTTGTGGACTCATCAGTTTCCTACAGTGGGCACAGTGTCCAAGGGGCATGCTTTGATCTCATGTGGAAGAGCACTGTGTATACCTGCTGTCATACTGTTCTTACCTGGCCTCCTGCTTCGCAGCCTCTACTCTCATCCTACCTCCTAGGGGCCACCTGTTCAAATTTCTCCCTGACCCATCAGCACCCAACACCAGCCTGGCGGGCTGGCCTCCTGCAAACTCACACCACAGACCCACAGCAGTGCTTGAGTCCACATCATTTCCCCTTCACTCTGTGTTTTTCCAGCAACAAGGCCCCGCCCAGTGTTAGTTAGGGGGCACCCCAGGGATGATGGACAAGGCCCAGCCTGAGCCTGGACAGACTACCCCATTCACATCCCAAGGTCCATCTGGATCCCAGACCCCGTCTCCTCTGGCTGCCCAGTGGTACCCTCCTCACTGGGTGTCAGTCACCAGTGGGCAGCAGAAAGTACACAAGGCGGTAGGCATTGGGGAGTCGGGGGAGTAGGAACAGTGGGAGGAGCAGGGTTGGGGGGGACGAGAACACCCAGCTCCAAGACGCTGACAGGAGGGGAGGGGCATGTGACTCACATCCTCCTGCTTCTGGGCCAGTTCCTCCAACAGGCTCAGCACATCTTCATCAGCCAGGTCACAGGGACGCTGCCCCTGTGGGGGAGGGGAGGAGAGGCCGACAGTGAAGGACGTCTAGGGCCCTCCCCTCCCTACCCCCACCAATCCTGCAGAGTCCCAGGCCTCACCGCATGGGTCAGCGAGTCCATGCCCCCACCGTGCTCTGCCAGCAGGCGGCAGGCGTCCTCCACACCCCAGTGGGCAGCTGCGTGCAGGGGGGTCCAGCCGTCCCCATCCCGGAGCTCAGGGTCATAGCCAGCCTGGAGGAGCAGCCTGGAGGCCGGAGAACCTCGGGGTCAAAGACCAGGACGGGTTCTAGGTCAAGGGCTATGGCAACCAGCCATGCTGTGGCGGCAGTACCACCTGTGACAGTGTTGAAACCACCCTGGGCTGGTACCCTGAGCCCCTCCCACAAGTAACCCCTCAGCTACAGGCTTTGACCCCTCCCCTGACCCAGCAGGTGACCTCTGAACCCTGCTTCTTATACCTGAAGGTGGGAGTAGGGGCCTCTAAACCTACAAAAAGGATGAGACCCACAAGGGACAGGTGGGGCAACCATGGCCTAGGAACTCAGCTGGCTTAGAGTGCTGGTTCTCAGCAGGGGTAATGCCACCCCAGGGGGTATTTGGCAGTGTCTGGAGATGATGCTTCTGGCTATCACAACTTAGGGGTGGGTGCTAGCAGCATCTAACATGTTGGTTCCAGGGATGCTGTTAATTACACATCCTACAGTCCAGAGGATGGCCCCACAACAAAGAATGATCAGGTCCAAATGCCACCAGTGCCCAGGAGAGGCTGAGAAACCTGGGCTTAGATGTCCTTCTGAGGGAGATATAATCACCCCCTTAGGCCACGTGATTGTGATTCAGGAAAAGGCAGAGTTACAAGTCCAGGGCAATTCTGTAAACTCAGCTTTGACAGACATGCCTGCTTTAGAGAACTGGCATTAGGCTCTGAGTCTGTGAGGAAGAGCTAAAGCAAGGCAGGAAAAGATGGAGAGACAAGATAGTTTATAAAGAATCTTTTTAAACCAAAGGTCCTCTGTGTGGCCCCTGCTGACCTGGTCACTCACCTGCCGCCGGAGCCCCCTCCGCTCCAGCCCTGCTGGGTGTCTGGCTATTTCTCCAAGGGTACACCCATGTCGGGCCCTGCACTTGCTGTCCTCCGCCTGGTGGTGTACTCAGCATTTCACACAGCTGCCCTTTCTCAACAGGCACACCGCTGGGCCTGACCATTTAGAGACTCCCATCCCCCTTGCCACAGGGATCGGCTCTGGGACAGGCAGGTGCCCAAGGTGGCCCAGTGAGCATCAGGCCCAGGACTTCTGCTGAACTAGAGGACAAGGCACTCTACTTCAGGAGCAAGTGCTAACCAGCTGGGGCATGAGTTTGGAACTGATAGGAGTCATCTTAAGTAACTAACTCACTGGAAAACCTGCCTAAAGATTCAACACAGGGAAGCCGGGATGGCTCAGTGAGTTAAGCGCTCACTTTGCAGCGCCAGGGACCGAGGATCGAATCCTGGGCCCCGGCCCGTGCGGAACCATATGCTGAACTGGGAGCTCCCCCAGTTCAGTTCTGTCTCTGTATCTCTCTCTCTCTCTCTCTCTCTCTCTCTCTCTCTCTCTCTCTCTCTCTCTCGTCAAAAATAAATAAATAAATAAATAAAAATATATTTTAAAAAAAAAGTCTTTAAAAAAAAAAAAAGATTCAACACAGAAGTTAGCAGAGATGGAGTTCATCTTAACTCCAGTGTCACACTAAAAATAAAGTATTACATCGAAAAAGAGAAAGGGGAATTAAAGAGAGATCAGGGAGCCTAAGGATAAGAACTGGAACCAACTACTTTATCAGAAGGGGGTGAGGCAGCCAAATTCGGGCAGGACCAAGGTAAGTGACAGAAAGGAAATATGCACCGTAACAATTTAAACTCTACATGTACCAAACAATCCAGCCTCAAAATATATATTAACACAGAAACTGATAGAACTACAAGAATGAACAGGCAAAATCCACAATCATGGGTTGTAGTTCTTTTTTATCACACTTCTTACAATAACTGACAGAATAAGCAAATGGATTTCAACAGCACAACTATGAAGTTGACCTAATAACCTACCGGTACATAGACAATGTGCCTCACAACACAATTCTTTTCTGGCTAACTTATACTGAGATATAAAATAAAGCAAACCAACAAATTTCAGAAATCTGAAATCATACAGACCCCATTCTCTGACCACAGTGCAATTAAGCCAGGAAATGGGTAACAAAACAATGACTAGGAAATCCCATGTACCTATTTGGAAATTAAGGACATACTTCTAAATAATCCACAGGTCAACGAAGAAAGATTACATGTTGGAAAACGTTTTAAACAGAATGGAAATGAAAGCCTACACATCAAGACTTGTGAGAACAGCTAAGGCTGTATTTAGAGGCAAATGCACAGACTTAGGCACATACATGAGGAAAAGAGAGGAAAGGACAAAATCCACAGGAAGGTGTGAGGCAACAAGAAGACTGGCCCCACATGAAGAGCAGGGGAAAGGGGAGGTCTATGCCGGCCCAGCTCACCTCATCACTTCGATGTAGCCCTTAGCAGCAGCCACATGCAGGGCAGAGGCCCCCGTGCGGGGGTGCCGGGCCTCGGGCATGGCACCCCCATTCAGCCAGCACCTTGTGTCGTGAAGCAGCAATTCCTCCTCAGCCCGTTTAGCTGCCTCCACATCCACACCTGGGAGGACAAGGGATGACAGGAGGAATTCACACCCCAAGATCCGGAAAGCGTGGCTCAGCTCTGCGCCTTGTCCCATCCCTCTCCATCTGTGTGCTCATCTGGGACTCAGGGGCCCTAGATCAGCTCAGTGACTTCCCAACCATGCAGTCTGGGGCTCCACGAAGGCTCTCTGAGTCACTGCTGGGGGCTGGGAGAGTGGAGATCTCAGGCCTTTTCCCATTTCAGCCAAAGCATCAACTTTACCATTATTTTTAAGTATAAAACCTAAAGTTTATTGAGCAAATTCAGCATTTGACTATATCTGACTCTTCCTGTCACTACCAATACAATCCTCAGCCCACCACTTTTATGCATCTTGTCACCATTATCACTGTGAGCACTCATGAGTAGGATAAACTAAGCAAAAAGCAACTGAACAAAGTTCCCATGTCATGAGTGCAACAGCTTGGTCCCTGTTCACAGCTGTGCTATCATCTACAACAATCTGGCTTCCTTCTTAGTCCAATTGGCTTCATGTAAAGTTGTATTGCATTTATAGATGCAAGTTATAACTTGAAATTAAATGAAAGTTGATTTGGGACCAAAACAGTGTGGTTGAGGTTGCAATACTACCTGTGGGTTGTGACTGAGACTCTGTATTCTTTTGCCTCTTAAATTATTGAGGTGGGAGTAAAAATGGTACTTTTTTAGGTATTGTTCAATCTCTTTCCTGGGAAGCCTTTTACTATGTTTTCAATTGTGAAACTCCTCACACTTGCCAAAGTGCAGTGTGGAGCTGAGCTGTCCTGCACAATAGCCATCTGCCACCATGTGGCCACTGAGCACTTGAAATGTAGCCAGTCGAACTGAGATATAGTGAATGATAAAAAAAAAAAAAAATGTGCAGCAACTCATGTTTTTTTTATATTTATTACATGTTAAAATTGAAATGATGTTTTAGATATACTGGGTTAAATAAAATGTATTACTAAAGTTAACTTCATCTGTTTCTTTTTACTTTTTTAAATGCACCTACTTGAAAATTTTCAATGCCGTGTGGCTCATGTTGGCTTTCCATTGGACAGCACTGGCAAAGAATGCCTACTTACCACCACTTGGCTTAAAAAATTAAAATGACAAAAGTCACAAGAAGCTTCCTATGTGCTCCTCACCAATCTCACCTGACTCCCTGCAACCCCTGTGCTAACCACCATCATGAATTTGCTTTTGTGAACATATATTTTGTTATATCCTTGCTGCATATACCATAAACTTCTTCTGCCCTAAGGCTACACATGGGATTCCCAGAAACAATCCCCACCATCTGCACCTGAGAACCAAATCCCTCCAGGTCCAGGCTTCACACTGGCGCCATCTGGTGGCATCTGTGCACCACCTTTGGGTGTCCTAGCTGGCAGGACTGGACAGTAGCAGCTATTCCAGGAATGTCTGGGTGGGGAGGGCGCATCTCTTGGGCTCAGTCTGGAGTGGAGAGGCCTAGAGAGTGCTGGGACTCAGAGACCTGCCCTCTCCCTCCCCTCTGCCACTTCCTTAAAGGGAATCACCTACATCCAATCCCATTACAGAGGAATGTGCCTGACTTCGGGGAGGGGAAGAGACAAGTTTGCTGTCTTTATTCAGCAACTACAGTTAGTACTGTATTCTTTTGCATGTTCACATGCATGCTTCACACATTTGCTTCCTGTGTAGATCTGACTTTGTCTATTGACAGAGTTCTTGATCGGGGTTGGCAAATTACAACCTGGGGTGCAGGTCAGTAACCTAGTTAGATTTTTACTTTTTTTGTTGTGGTAAAATAAAGATAACATAAAATTTACCAATTTCCCTGTTTTGAAATGTACAATTTGGTGGCATTTATGACATTCACAATGCTGTGCAACCATCATACCTAGTTCCTGAACTTTTTCATCTCTCCAAACAGAAACTTGTACCCATTATCAGTCACTCCCCTCTCCCTCCTCCCCCAGCTCCTGGCAACCATTAATCTACTTTGTCACTATGAATTTGCCTGTTCTGAAAGGCTACCTGTGCTCATAAATAAAGTTTTCTTGGAACATGGCTACGTCCATTCACTTACATATAGTCCCTGGCTATTTTCCCCACTAAGGCAGCAGTGAGGCAGAGTGGTCCAAACACGACAGCACATCCCACAAAGCCTAAATTGTTGTGCAACAATCCCTATCATCCATCTCCAGGGCTCTTCTTCATCTTATAAAACTAAAACTCTGTCACCATTAAACGATTACTCCCCCAACCCCTGGTCACCACCAGTCTACTTGCTGTCTCTGAATTTGACTACTGGGAACCTCATATGAGTGGAATCATACAGTATTTGTAGTTTTTATGAGTGGCTTTTATCACTGAACATGTCTTCATGGTACATCCACAATGTAGCACATTTCAGAAAGTCCTTCCTTTTCTGGCTGAGTAATATTCCACTGTATGGATGGACACATTTTGTTTGTCCAATCACCTGTCCATGGACACTTGCCCTGCTTCCACCTTTTAGCTGCTGTGAATAATGCCATGGACACGAATGCACAAGCTGCCTCTTTGGCCTGAGCCAGGCTGGACTGGGTTTCTGTCCTTGCAGAGTCATGTGTAATTCAGCTGAGCCAACTGGAACAGAGGCCTTCACACTGGATGAGGGGTGTGTTCTGGGTAGCTGGCTGAACAAATCAGACCCTCTCAGTGACCAGCAGTCCCCACAAGAGAGAGACAGCAAGAGAGGCAGGGAAGTAAAGGGGATAGCGGAACTCAAGAAAGAAACCAAGGCCGAGCTGTCAGGAGCATCCACACCCGAGGCTTGCCTTCCTGGATCTCCAGCCTCTGTCTACCTCCATCTTCTGCCCCAGCCCTGCAGTGAGCAGCTGCCAGGGTGACACTGCAGTGGGCACCTGTCTGGAGGCCCAGCACATGTGGGGGTTCTCCATCTCCCAGAAGTGTCCGTCAGTGGGGTGAGAGCCACTACCCTCCTTGCAGCTGGGATTCAGCCAGCAACCAAGTTCTGCTGAGGCCTCCATGTGAAGGCAAGTCAGGCAGCCCTGTAGCAGAGGCCCCCAGATTTCAGAGGCAGCTGTGGCAGCGGACTTCACAGTGCCATGGCACTACCAGCAAAGCAGTGCAGCCAAGGGTCCTCCCAGAGGTACCACAGGCCTTTGTCCCACAAGCCAACCTCCCCCAACCTTCTCCTCACCCCACAGAAGGGGAACATGGGCTCCTTTGAGAAGCTGATGCACACTCTGGGTGATTCCTGCAGAAAAACTCAAAAAGTCCAAGAGTTCACGGACCCCCTCATAGCTATTCCCGTGAAGGCATGCCAGGTGAAGACCCACAGAAGCACACTTCAAGCATGGCCCTGTAGACTACTTTTTGTTACAAAGGGAGGAAGATGCCTCTGAGAGCCACCTAGCAGAGCCCCTGAACAAAGTTCAAGGCTAATGTCACCAGTAACAGGACAGACAGTATCTGTCTCCCAGAGTGACTGCAGGTCCTAAACCAGAACAGAGGGCTATACGCCTGATAGATAACAGTGGTCCTGACACTGCCAGGAGAGTAGCAACATTACCATATCCCATGTGATTACTAGAAGTGTCCTTGCTCTAGAGGACACTGGCTCCAGTATCCAGTGCAGGTGATAATGTCTGCAACATAGTCTCAAAATGGTTCAGGAAAGAGGCAGAGAGGAAGGGAAGGAGAGAGGGAATGAGGGAGGGAAAGGACAGGAGGGGAGGGATGAGGAGGGAAGGGGAGGGAAGGGAATGGAGGAGAGGGGAGGGGAGGGAGGGAGGGAGGAAAAAAGGTAAATTTATGTGAGGAGGGGGAGGGGAAAGGGAGGAGGAGCGATGGAAAGGGGGAGCATACACAAATGTGGCAAAAAGTTACAAAAGCAATGAATCTATACTTTATGATTCCATTTATACATAACATTCAAAATCAGCAAACCTAGAGAAACAGAAAGCCGATGGGGGGTTTCCTGGGGTGAGAGTGACAGGGGAGCAAGGGTGATGGCTAAAGGGTGCAGGGTTTCTTTTAGGGTGATCAAACTCATCTACATCGATGTGATGATGGGTGCACAATACTGAGTACATTAAAAAGGACCAAATTGTACACTCATGGGTGAGCTGTACGACTGTGAATTATATCTCCATAAAGCTGCTACAACACAGGGGAACCTCGGTGAAGGTCACAAGAGACTTGTACCTTACTATTGTCACAAACTTTCTCTAAGTTTGAAGTTTAATAGTCACAGGTGAGGGCGGAGAAAAACCTCAGCTCTGTCTTTGCTTCCCTCATTCTCCCACTTTAACCAAAGCAGGGCTCCTGGGACCCAGATATCACCTCCATGTGTCCTACCTGAGCTTCTCTGTACCTGGCAGGGCTGCCTCATCCACCATGCAAGACACTCAACCTGCCTGGGGCCAAGCCCTGACGCTTCCCATCTAGGCCTGCAGCTGGGAATCTGGGCATCAGCTCAGACATAACAGATCGGTTCTTCATTTACCTCCTCCACAGTCCTCCAGACCTTTGCATCAATGGCCTGGCTGAACTCTGTCTTCCAACACAGGCGGTGCTGCCATCATTCTCAGTCACCCACACGGCCAAGATGACAACCCAGGAAGTTAAACCTCGGCAGCCATACTTGAGGCCCAGGACTCCTGTAGGCGGTCTCATGGGTGTCGCAAGCCCCAAGACCTGGTAAAGCTATTTATGTCCCCAGTCAACCTGCCCTGCATCCTCTGCTTCCAGGACAGCCGGGCAACAGCCTGCCCCATGCTGCCTCACGTCAACTTTTCCTAGATGGCTATTTTTAGGTGTGTGTGGGGAGGGTCACAAGCCCCTCTGAGAACCTGTTAGAAGAAACGCACACCCCTTTTAGGAAAATAAGCATGGCCAGACACAGTTTTTGAGGCTCTGGGACCTCATACTAAGGACCCCTGGGGTTCAGTGATCCTGGGGATGGGGGAACCATTCCCCAGGAGTCCTGCATTCTACTCCCTTCAGCAAATAATCCTGAGAACACCAGAAGCTGGGTGGGTCCCATAATTTCACCTCTGGGCAAGCCCCCCTCAACGTCCTCACTCAGCTGGCAAATGACAATGCAGGTCAATGTCAGTCTGACCTCCAATTCTGTGCCCAGTGGTGGCACAAGCACTTTATATGATCACTTGTTTAACATGCCAAACAACCCTTGGGGTAAGTACTTACACCCCCACCTCACAGATAAGGAAACTGAGGCACAGAAAGAGTCAGAGAGTCCTAGGAAATCGAGGGGCAGGCCTCTGAGCCCCAGCAGTATGATTCCCAAGTTCTGGACCTTCGGGCCTTGGGGAGGAGGAGCCCCATCCCCCAGCAGCACCCAGGGCCCACCTCGGTGGGTGATCTCTGCCTTCAGGAGCCCCTCCATGGCGTCAGACTCGGCCAGGTCCAGGGGCAGGTCCCCATCACTGTTGACAGCGGCAATGTTGGCCCCGTGGCTCAGGAGGTACCTGGAGGTGTGAGAAGGTCAGGGCTGAGGGGTCCGAGGCCCTGCCCCACTGGTGGGTCCCACCCACCTTCCCTCACCTCACCTGGCGATGTCCAGGTAACCACAGGAAGCAGCCACATGCAGGGGCGTCCAGCCCTCATTGTCCGCCTGGTTCACTGTGGCACCCTGCTCCACAAGGAAGCGCACCACCTCCAGGTTCTCATCGATACAGGCCTGGGGGCAAGGGATGGGCTGTCAGCCCTCACCTTGCCCAGACACCACACACCCAGCAAGGCAGGACTCCCAATAGGGAACAAGGGAGAGATCCAGGGGCCAAGTCACCATGATATTCAAGGAAGAAACCCCAATGGCTCTGAGACAGGCTCTGAAAGGTACCAGCCAGGCCCCTGATGGCCACTCCAGCCACCCAGCTGTTTGAGATACCCCTGGCTTCCCAATGGTAGGTCAGCCAGGCCTCTGGAGCTCAGTGGAGACCTGAAAGCGGGGTTCCCAGCTTCCTGCAAATCAGAACTGTACAGAGAAGGGCACTTCTCATCCAGGTACAGGAGTCCTGAATGATGCTTGTTAGACACAACCTACCCACAGTCACCACCAACAGGACTGGGCTTCCAGTGATGAACCAAAGGGAAGAGGCTCAGCCCCTCCTCCCTCAGACCCAGGAGTCCAGGCCCCCAGCCTGTCTTCCCTCAGACCCAGCAGGTACTCTAGGAACTGACCATGGCCTTCTTGCACCCTGAGGGGAGATGGCTGGGCCCCTGGCCCAAGGCTGTTGCAGGACTGGTAAATTCACCAGATCCCTGGGAATGTGGGGCAGTGAGGGTCCTGGGCAGGACTCCTCCTATAGTGGGAGAGAAGGCTGCATCAGCGTGTGCCCAGAGCCTGGGGTCCAACAAGCTGCAGCTCCCAAACACTGAGGATCCACTAAGCACAGTGCGCTCTGCCCAGGGGTCTCTGTGGACATCTTCCCCATGCCTCTTGCTGTCATGGTTCTGTTTTACAGAAGAATCAAAGCTCCAGAGACAAAAGCCCCAGGGCGCATGTAAACACTGGGTGGGTTCTGGATCTGAGCGGATCTCTGGGAGGTGGGTGGACCTGGACTCCTGGGTCCTTGAAGTAAATTAACCTCCCAACTCCCTCACCTCTCCAAAACCGCCCAACTGGAGTCAGGGGAGCCACGAGGGCCAAGAGCATGAAGTCATGGAAACTCAGGCTGTGAGAGGGGGGCCACACGTGCCCTGGGAACGGGATGAACTCTGGGCTCCGTTTATTTCCACCCAGTTGTCATGGTGATGGGGGAGGGGGGCAAGGAGGGAGATGGGCCTTTCCCTTTCAAGGACCTGGCCCAGCACAGGCATCCATGTGAAAGATGCCTGAAGCCTGGGCACCAGGGATCCAAGAATCCAGGCCCCAGCCCCTCCTCCCTCAGACCCAGGAGTCCAGGCCCCCGGCCCCTCCTCCCTCAGACCCAGGGGTCCAGACCCCCAGCCCCTCCTCCCTCAGACCCAGGGGTCCAGGCCCCCAGCCCCTCCTCCCTCAGACCCAGGAGTCCAGGCCCCCGGCCCCTCCTCCCTCAGACCCAGGAGTCCAGGCCCCCGGCCCCTCCTCCCTCAGACCCAGGGGTCCAAGCCCCCAGCCCCTCCTCCCTCAGACCCGGGAGTCCAGGCCCCCAGCCCCTCCTCCCTCAGACCTGGGAGTCCAGGCCCTCAGACTCTCCTACTAAACCAGACCCCTGACCCCTAGCCACAAATTCACAAGGCAATTTCGGAAGTGGGAGAATATACCAGCCTCTTCAGGTGGTCGCCAAACTGGCCTGAGGTGGGAATTAAGGTTTGAGAACTCCTAGGGACACGAGCAGGGCAGGGGGCTGATGTCTGCGGACCTAGTTGGGGAGTACCGGTATTCAGAAAATAAACCACAGCCCAGGTGGAGAAACCAGAATCCACAGCCCCAAGACTCACCCAGATAGGGGAGTAGCCATTCCAATCAGTGCTAAAACCACGCCAGTCTCAAGGCAAACCCGCACTGAGTTGGGTCACCCCACACCCAGACCTGACCCACACCCAGCTTCCCCGCTGGCTGGTCCTGTGACCTGAGGTGGGAACTTCCCCTCTCTGAACCTCAGATACCCTAACCCAGGAGTGTCCAACCGTTTGGCTTCCCTGGGCCACACTGAAGTAAGAACTGTCTTGGGCCACACATAAACTACACTAACACTAAGTATAGATGATGAGCTAAAAAAGTAAACCTTATTTTAAGAAAGTATACGAATTTGTGTTAGGCCGCATTCAAAGCCGTCCCGGGCTGCACGGAGCCCATAGGCCGCAGGTTGGACAAGCTTGTCCTAAGCCTTTAGGCCTCCTCAGAGCCCTGGCGGTGAGTTTATCAAGTGCTGGCTTGAGGTGGGAGAGGAATCCCACTTGAAAAGCAGCTTGCCAGGCAAAGCAGCAAGGCCAAAGTGGCCTTTTGCAGTGTCCAGGCCAAGGGGATGCTGGGTGATGGGGCTTGGCCTAAACCACAGGGCCAGGCACCTCTTAGGGAAGGTCCAAGGGAACAAGGGGAGGAATGGTGGTGGAGGAAGCGGGGCACTGAAGCCTGAGGCCCCTCTCCTGAGCTGGCCAACGTCTGAGACCCTACAAAGCCTCAGGGAAGCAAGACCCTCCTCTGGGTGGAAGAAAATGTCCCAGATGGCACTAGGGCCTCTGCTGGGGACAGGCCTGTGGGTAGAAAAATAAAAAGCGGGGGAGCAGGGCAGCAACTCCCCAGCTGACCACCTAGGGTGCTTCCTGAAGGGAATTCTGCACACACACAACTTCCCTCCTTCACAAGTGCCCTGCCACGGAGGGCCTGACAACTGATCCCATTTTACAGATAAGAAAACTGAGGCACAGAGAGACAAGACACTAACCCAAGGTCATTAAGTTGAGAAGCAGATCCAAACTCAGGGTTATTCTATTTTCCTGAACTGCTCCTCTTCCTGGCAACCTGAGAAGTGGGCCTCTGCCATCTCTCCTAGTGCTCTTGTCATGCCACCTCCCCAAGGGTTTTAGAACACTGTTAGTCCTCTCCCTCCACAACCTGGCCACCCAGGCTTTTCCAAGGCACCCTAGTTGCTGCCTCCAGTGTCCCTGTATCTTGGTCCAGGCCACATTATACCCTACGGTTCTCTCTGGTTCTGGGTGCTTTTATCTATCTCCCTCTCCTCCCTGCTCCCCCAAACCCCATGGGATCACCAGGGACAGGACTGGCCACAGAAGAGCTTCCATTCCCCCCATCCCTGAGGCCATCTCCCTCCTAGTCCCCCTATCCCTAGGGTTTGGTTACTGATGGAGCCAAAGAGGACCCTGGGGAGGAAAGGTTGGCAGGGCGTAGGGTGATGGGGGATGCTTGCAGTCTGTGGGAGGGAGAAGCTGCCCAAATCCACAGGAGGGGGGATCTGGGCAGAGAAAGCAAAATGACCAGAAGATGGGGAGGTGGCCCAAAGCCAGGAAGAGGCGAGTGGTTTGAGATTGCCCAGAAAAAGGGAGATGAGGCAGGCCTAGCCAAGGGAAGCAGAGAGGGGAAGAGGAAGAGGTGCCTGCAGGAGAAACATCCCTGGGAGGTGTATGGTGGGAGGCAAGAAGTGGCAACAGGCCCCAGAAAGATAAGAGGGCATAGGGGTAGAGGGAGGCAGGATGGCTCAAACAAGGGAGGCATCCACTGCAAGGGTACAGAGGCAGTGTGACCATTCAGAAAAGAGCATCCTTAGACAGCAACAGATGGCACAGTCCAAGGGGGAGAAAAAAGAACTTGAAAGAAGTCACATAAAAAGATCTGGGCCTAACCAAAGGGCTGGCCCAGGCCAGAGAGCAGAGGAGGAGGAAGCACAGGCCCAGGAAAGAGGATGCTCCTCAGTGAAAGTGGTACCTGCCTGGAAGAAGGGAACAGCAGTGGAGCAGATTGCTGGAAGAGGTGGCACCGGTGGAGGGAGCACAGACAAGACTAATAAAGGGCGCTCAGGGTTGGGCGAGGACCGCGCGAAGTGACAAGACCAGGGCCAGTGAGATGGACCAGACTGTGGCCGTCAGCAATGGCTGGGTTCCAGGAAGAGGGTAGCGCAGGATGGGGAAGACCAGCGACAGTTCCCCAGTGGTTCAGGACTGGGGAGTCAGCACAGGATAACATGGACCGGGGAAGCACCGCCGGTGCAGACCAGGACTGGCAACGGTGACTTCGTACTGGGGAGGAACGTGGCGCAGACCGAGAGCGGACGAGGCTCCGGGAGGGGCGGGGAGCGCTGACCTGGTGCAGAGCGCTGATGCCGTCGGCATTGGTGGAGTCGAGCACGGCACGGGCGGGTGGCGGGGCGGCGGAGTCAGTATCGGCGCTGGAGCCGGGGTTCGCCGCGCGGAGCATCAGGCGCGCCTCGTCCAGGTCGCCGCCAGCGCAGGCCGCCAGGAACTCGGCGGCGCGCTCGAAGCGAACAGTGCGGGCGCGCCGCTCCCCGGGGCCCGGCTCGGCGCCTGCCCGCGCCCCCCACTGCCGCAGCTGCTCCTGCCGCCGCTCACGGGCCGCCGCCGCCGCCGCCCCTGGGCTAGCCCCCGGGCCGTCCTCGCCTGACATCGCGCCGCCCGCCCGCTCAGTGAGCGAGCGAGCGAGCGCTGATACCGGAGCCACCGCCGCCGCCCACCCCGGGGCAGCCGGGAACTACCGCTCACCACCCGCCGGAGGATCTGCCCGCCCCTGCCCGGCGCGCGACGTCACCACGCCGACCCGGGCGCGCTGGGAAATGAAGTCCGCAGCCCAGAGAAGCCGCAGGGAGTGCTGGGAAATAAAGCCTACAAACGGAAGTTGCTAATGGCAACATTCTGGTCTTCTTATTCCCGAGGCACACTGGGAAGTTCTCTGCTCCCAGATTTCAAATGGAAATTCGATTGAGGGAATGCTCCGGAGAACGCTGGGAAATGGAGTCTAGAGGCTGAAGGTGTGTCCCGGGACATGCTGGGAAATGAAGTTCACAATATCTGCGGGAAGGGACCTGATAGGAAAGGGACACACAACGGCCCGGGAGAACTAATTTTTCCATATACCTTAACAGCTTTCCATTTGATTTACTTATCTGGGCCTGTCTGCTCCCTTCAACTAGAAATAAGCTGCAGGAAAACAGGGATTTATTTTGTCTTCTGTATGCACTCCTTGTTCCCAGAGCCTAGAAACTGAGCCTAACAGTATGCGATAAAAAATGGTTTTTGAATGAATGAATGAATTTCCTAAGTCATGGGAAACATCAGGGCACAATGGGAAATTGAGTCCGCAACCCCTAAATCATTCAAGACAATCACCTCCAAGATTCCCTCAGTGTCGTCCAGGGAATGCTGGGAAACTAATTTTGCGGTACCAAAGTTATGGCAGCCCTCCAACAGCCTCAGGGCATGCTGGGAAATGTAGTCCTCAGGGCCACGCCCCTAACGGTTCATTTGGTCCTAAGCAGAGCCCCAAAGCACCCCAAGAAATCAGAATCAATGGCAAGAGAAATGCAAGGTCCATGATAGTAAACTCTTGGATAATATTAGGAAAGGAACTCAAGGAGCGGAGTCCACAATGACAGCGCCCCCAGAACATCCAGGCCCGCTCATTTTCCACCTCACCCGAGGACGTGGAGCACGCTGGGAAATGTAGTCTAGTCAACTCCTCGCAAGCCATGCAGGGATTTGTAGTCCAGATCGAGGCGTTTTAATTGATTTGGAAGGTAGTTTCATACATAGCACTATAAAACACAAAATAGGGGAAGCCGTGATGGCTCAGTGGGTTAAGAGCTCACTTTGAAGCCCCGGGAACCGAGGATCAAATCCCGGCCCCCGCCCTGGCCCCTGCGGACCCCTATGCTGAACTGGGGAGTGCCCCCAGTTCAGTTCTCACTGGGGTGAGATCCCAGCCCAGTTCCTGTCCTGTGCAGCCCCGCGCCCACCTGTGGAATGAAACTATGTGGAAAAACCAATGATGTGCAACTATGGAGACTGTTCTGGGCCCTCCCCCTTCTCTCTGTCTCTGTATCTCTCTCTCTTTGTCAAAAACAATAAAAATAAATCTTTTTAAAACACACACACACACACACACACACACAAAATAATTTTCACCTTAAGTATCCTGCACCTAAATCCAAATTGTGAAATATGAGGACATTTTGAGACATAAACAAAGACCATAAAAAATGTTGCACAAAAGCGCTGAAATCTGGATAGCAGCAACAGACCCCACCCACTCTGAAGGCCTTGGGCAGGTGCAAAGAAATAAACTACAACACCCATGAGGCCTGGGAACGCCAGCTCTAGATACAAGGGGGCTAGCAGTCCCGGTGGCTCTTGGGATAGGTAGTTCTAAACCCCACACTTTTTTTATTTTTATTTTTTTTTAAGATTTATTTATTGTTTTTGACAGGGGGAGAGAGAGAGAGAGAGAGAGAGAGAGAGAGAGAGAGAGAGAGAGAGAGATACAGAGTCAGAGACAGAGAGAAGGAGGAGGGCCCAGAACAGTCTCCATAGTTGCACATCACCGGTTTTTCCACATAGTTTCATTCCACAGGTGGGCTCAGGGCTGCACAGGGCAGGAACTGGGCCGGGGTCTCGCCCCGGTGAGAACGGAACTGGGGGCACTCCCCAGCTCAGCATAGGGCCCGCACGGGCCGGGGCCGGGTTTCAATCCTCGGTCCCCAGGGCTGCAAAGTGAGTGCCTAACCCACTGAGCCATCCAGGCTTCCCCAGAACCACACACTTTTCACACCCGTGCACACCAACTTCCACCAGGCAACGTAAAAGCAGTGAATCATCCGTATGTATTTCTATGCCTGTGTGTAACCTTCACAAGTTATAATTATGGGCATTTTGCGATTGTGTCTGTGGCTGTGTGTGCTATTTCTGGGTGCTTGGGTTTATGATGTCTGTAAGCTTTGGTGTAAATATGTTTGTATTTTTGTGACTGTGATTATTTATTTGTGAGACACAATTTGGGGTATCTGCTTAACCCACACAATGAACTGTGGGACATGCTCCCACCATAAGCTCTATTAGCAATCTTTACATTGACGTTAACTTATATTTTAAAAATTTGATTCTACTACAGTGTTAAGAATTCCAGCTCTGGTTTAGACAGTCCAAAGTTTGGCTCTTGTCTCTGTCCATTTCCCAGCTATGGGAACTAGGGGCTAGTCTCTTTAGCTCTGCCTCCTGGTGTCGTTAAACCAGCAGATAAAAGTATCTGATATGTAGAAGATGTTGGCTGTATACAGGCATTTTCATACTACACTTGTTAAAATGCTCTGCAGCCATTTTCATTTTCATGGTGAAGGTCTTTTCACTCCTGAGGCCTGTTTTCTCTCTGTGCTAACACTGGAATTTCAACACTTGACCTTGGAACTGTGGACCCTCCTTGCTGCTGATAACAACCTCAGAAAGATTTAAAAAAAAAAAAAAAATGTCCCCTCTTCCCCAGCAACTGGCAGAAAATCAGACACTGGGCAAATCATAAAGATGGCTCAAATAAAGGGATGAACTGAGAACGTCCACAGAGGTCCACAAAATATCCATTTTACTCCCATGGCCAGTGTGGAAACAGGGATAAGCACATTTTAAGTTAGTACTGATTTCTGTTATTTTAAAACTCCTTGCAAGATTTGTTTGTAAAAGAGTCTTTTACATTAAAGGGAGAAGTATATTGTGAAAGACATCTCACAGCTCACCTGCTTCTGGTAGCTGGTGGAGTATACTATTATTGTCTTAGTCAACACAGGCTGCGGTGACAAAAATACCAGAGATGGGGTGGCTTAAACAACTGTGTTCCTCACAGTTCTGGAGGCTGGGAGTCTGAGATCAGGGTGCCAGCACAGTCCGGTTTTGGTGAAAACTCTCCTCCTAGCTTGCAGATGGTCACCTTCCTGCTATGTCCTTCAGTGGTGGGCAGAGTAAGCTCTGGTCTCATCCTCTTCTTATGAGGACACTAATCCCATCATGGGGGACCTGCCCTTGTGGCCTCATCTAACCCTAACCGCCTCCCAAAGGCCCCAACTCTGAATACCATCAAATTGGGGGTTAGGGCTTCCACATATGGATTTGATGAGACACAAACCTTCAGTCCATAGCACTCACCCCTTAGACAAAGGCAACATCCTAGAATGGTAGCTTCACATCTGAAGGAGCCTGTTCCTGGATTTCATGAAGCAGACTCCCTCTCAGCTCAAGACAATCGTGTGTGAGAACCCAACTAATTTGCTTAAACCAAGGTTATTCAGGATTTGGGGCCCAGGAGCCACAGCTACATGCTCACTAATGTAGGTTCCATTCTGAAAGTCACAAAAGCAGCAAGTGATCGGCATTAATTTGTTACTGAGTTGACTCTCCCATGGGCAACTTCACAAATTGTTTTTGTTTAGCCTTGCATTTCTAAATTTGGATATACTTCACATACTGAAAAGTTACCATTTCAAAGTGTAGTGATTTTTGTGTATTCACAGTGTTGTGCAACCACCATTACTGTTTAATTCCAGAACATTTTTACCACCTGAAAAAAAACGCCAATGCCATTCCCTTCAGCCCTCACCTCCCACACCCCTTCCTCTCTGCAGCCCCTGGAAACCACTAATCTAATTTTCTGTCTCTGTGGATTTGCCTTCTGGACATTTCATATAAATGGAATCCCACAACCTGTGACCTTTTATGTCTGGCTTCTTTCACAGAGCATCACGTTTTGAAGTGTGAGGAACACGGTTGTAGTAAGTATTGGTGCTTCCCTCCTGTTTGTGGCTGAGTAATATTCCATTGTATTCCTTCATCAGTGACAGACACTTGGGTTGTTTCCACCTTTTGGCTACTGTGAATAACACTGTCACCACATTGTGTACAAGTTTCCCTGTGGAAATATGTCTTCAATTCTCTTGGGTAGACACCTAGGACTGAAACTGCTGGGCCATAAGGGAATTCTGCATTTGACATTTTGAGGAACCACCAAACCACTTTCCAGAGCTGCGGCCCCATTTCACACTCCCACCAGCTATGTGGAGAGTTCAACTTTACATGTCAACGTAATGCTTGTGAGGATTCTCTAAGCACTAGCGAGCTGGTGATAAGTCAGTGAACCCTGAGAGGCTGGCTGCAGATTAATAATAATAAACAAAGGACTCAGCAGGTGCCTGCAGGGAGAGCATTTATTTCTCGATACAGATGGGACAACACTCCACGGGCTTGCATGGGCCTCATGGTGGCCACCATCCTGATCCTCACTTCCAGCGGCCACCAACGCGGCCCTTCCCTGCCCCCTTCCGGCTGTAGGAGAAGAAGGGGATGTCAGGAAGAAGGGTTTTCCTAACCTGTGAGATGGTTCCCCCAAAAGGCCTGCACTCACTCACTGCCACTCATTTGGGTTCACTGACTGCGGTGATGGGGGCATGATCAAAGGCCAATTCCCACTGACATGTGGCAGTTGGTATCTGCTGCATTGTGTTCAGGTGAGTGCTGATGACACTGACGGGGGCTGGCACTCCTGACATTTGGGGCCATGTCACTCTTTGCTCTGGGGCGCTCTCCTGTGTACTGTAGAATGCAGAGCAGTGTCCCTGGCCTCCCCCTGTGCAGTTGTGACAACCAAAAATGTTCCAGACATTGCCCAGTGTCCCCTGGTGGGGGGAGGGGAAGACAAAATCGTCTCCGTTCCTTGAGAGCCAGTACTTTAAAGGAACATGGCACCAGAGAGATTGAGATACCAGAAGAGAGATGGAGGGCAGAGAGAGAATGAGGCGCAAAGATAGAAAACGGGACAGTGACCAAGCGGGGAAGGGGCTGAAATGCAGAGTGAGGAGGATAGAGAGAGAAGGAGAGACTTCGAGAGTCAGAGGCACACTTACAACTTCTGGGCGTGGCTGATGCGGTTGTACAGCACGTTGATCTGCAGAGGGAGGCGGGGAGATGCTGAGACAGCCAGGGACAGGCCTGCCCCCTTCCCTCCCTATCCCTGGAGCCTGGGCCCTGGCAGAGAGAGGCGTCACCTCGTATTTCTGCTGCTTCAGCTTCTCCATCAGGTCAAACTTCTCAGACTCCAGTTGGTGGATCCAGTTCGACAATTCCTGCGCCTTGTCCCTGGCAGGGCAGAAGGGCAGCGATGGAGGGGGACCCGGCCACGCCCTGGACTCAGAAGGTTGAGGGAACCATCCAAAGTCACACAGCGTGTCTGAGTTTGGTGTTATTATTGCCATTTTGTTAAGAATTGAGGACAAAATATTCAATTTGAATTGAAGCGAAGTGTTTTAAAATCTCTGCCCACTTTCTTGTCAGAGAGGCGATTCGTATCTCCCTAAGGGAGAATGAGGTCACAGTTATAACCTAGGCTCCGAAGTCAGATGGCCCTGGTTCAAGAATCAGCTCTGCCGTTCTGTACTTGGTGACTGCCGCCAAGAGACTTCCCCCAGAACCCTGTTTTCTTCTCCAAAAAAATGTAGAAATAAAACTGTAAAAGATGGCTGGTTGCCCACCCAACATCCCTTCTCCCTTTCCTCCTTAGAAACAGAATTTTTAGCAATAGGCCCAGTCAACAAGCTACTCTCCCCAATCTACCTTGTAGGTAGGGGTGGCCAGTGGGAGGAAAGTAGGTCACTGGGTGAGTTTTCCAGGAAAGCCTTTGTGGCTCTTCCCTTGCAACTTGTTGCTACTTAAATGTGATGGCTGGAGCTTCGGCAGCTACATTGAACCATGAGATGATATTGAGGATGGAAATATTAGGCTAAAAGTGGTGGAGCAAAAATATAGGAGTCTGGATCTCCAGTGATTTGTAGAGTTGTCATACCAGCTGTGGACTGCAGACTTTTTCTACGTGAAAAAAATAAAGCTCTGTATTTTAGGCTGCTGTAGTCAGATCTCAGTGACTGGAGACCAAACTTAACTGATAACAACGTATTGTACTGAGCTGTGGTAGGATGAGATAATGGGTATAAAATGCCTGGTGCATAGTAAACACTCAGTACAGCTAGTTGCTACTATCATTTTATTATTGCTAGCATTCTGTTTTCTTTTGCCAGCTAATAGCTTTCCAAAGCTAATGGCTTTCAAGAACCGTCTGGAGGATCAATCAGCTTTCTCTGTGGTGTGTTTTATTTCAATATTTTGTAAACTTTCATAGGACAAGCTGACCATCTATCTGTACCATTTTAAACAGGACAGGAAAAAATGGTCCTGTCCCGTTTCAAATGCTACATATGCTCAGCCTAGTCTCTCTGGGCTAAATTCAAGCTGTCAGGCGGCTGACCATGTGTGCCATTTTAAACAGGACAGTGCCGTTGTTTTCTGTCCTGTTTAAATGGTACCGCCGGCCAGCCTACCACAGGGCCTCTTTGTAGTAAATAAAATTTAGGCAACTGGAGAGCCTCAAAAGGTAGAAGTGGACCCAAATTATGAGTGGATGTGTGATGGAGGAGAGAAAAAGAGGAAAAGTGAATGTTAACTATGTTATTTTATGCCAGGTCCTATGAAAATGTGCTCAGGATGGAGGGCACCTGGTCAGCAGCAGGCTGGAGCTGCTTACGCACCTTCGAAGAGCCCACCCCGCACATCTTTTCGGCAGTCTGTCCTCCCACCGGTAGCTTGAAATGAGCACAGTGAGCATATTGACACCATGGAAGTGGGGTAAATGCTCAAACCTGGACCTTTTGCCCCACGAGATCCGGCTGTTAAGCATTTAGCATCACACTGTTTTATAAACGTGTCATGAAGAGCACAGGTGTCTTCACCACACAGCCCAGGTTCCAATTCTAGTTCTTCCACTGCAAACTGTGCAACCCTGGAATGGTTACTTAACCTCTCTGTGCCTCAGGTTCCTCACCATTAACACAAAGATAACAGTGTCTACCTCAGAGGGTAATGAGTGCTCTATAGGGAGCTACTGATGCCATTATTACAGTGATGATGATGAAGATGATGTCATCATTGGCCTTTCACAGCTCTGTGAGATAGACTTTCTTGTCATATCTTCATTTTACCAATGAGGAAAGTGAAACCCAGAGAAATGAAATAATGCCATTAGATCAACATCATCTCCTAAATTTTGGTGAGTCATGCTGTCTGGCCTCCCTCCATATTACCTCCCATACTCACAGGTCTTGGCAGCCACAAAAACATGGGTCCCATATCAGTGACACATTTCACAGAGGAGGCTACAGTGGCCCAGAAAGGTAGGGACACTCGCTCAAAGTCACACAGCACCAGGGCTTCTACCCCCAAATCTGGGTGAGGGTCCCCTTCTCTTCCCATCAGGCCCCTCCCCACCTACCGGAGCTGGTCCTCTCCCATGTAATCAATGTTCAGAGGCTTTTTGCGTTCCGACAGGATGCGCAGTTTCATCTCCCGCCCCGTCTGGCGCTTACCCCGCTTTTGTTCTGCCTGAGAGTTGGGAAGGAGACATCTTGAGCTGGGGAACAGATCCTCCAGACGGCTCCCCATGTCAGGACCTAGGGATCTACGCTCCTGCCCAGCATCTCCTCCAGGACCCCAGGCATCTAAGACCCCAGCCCCTCCTCCCTCAGACCCAGGAGTCCAGCCCCCCAGCCCCTCCTCCCTCAGACCCAGGGGTCCAGCCCCCCGGCCCCTCCTCCCTCAGACCCAGGAGTCCAGCCCCCCGGCCCCTCCTCCCTCAGACCCAGGGGTCCAGGCCCCCAGCCCCTCCTCCCTCAGACCCAGGGGTCCAGGCCCCCGCCCCTCCTTCCTCAGATCGAGGAGTCCAGGCCCCCGGCCCCTCCTCCCTCAGACCCAGGAGCCCAGGCCCCCGGCCCCTCCTCCCTCAGACACAGGAGCCCAGGCCCCCGGCCCCTCCTCCCTCAGACCTGGGAGTCCAGGCCCCTAGCCCCTCCTCCCTCAGGAAACAGAAGTTTGGGTCCTTAGTTGTCTCCTCCCTTGGAACCTAGACCTCAGGTCCCAGCAGGCTGAACTCACCTTGACTAGGTAACCCCCAAAATGGGCCCCCATGTTGGACAGAACCTTCTTCTTTTTGGCATCATCCTCAGCCCGCTTCTTGGCCTCTTCTTCCTCCTTCCGCATCTTTTCCTCCTGTGGGAAGAAAGGGGTTAAATCCTCACTGAAGGGGGCGGGGCCTGAGATGGGGGGGCGGGGGGGGGGCTCTGACCCACTGATGGAAGTCACTCAGTAGTGAACAGGCAGAGATGCAGCCATGCCCTCCAGCCCTTTCAGGTCTGGCTGTGTGATAACAAGTCCCCCCTTCTCTCTGGGCCTTAGTGTATTAAAATGGGGGTAGGATGTGCTTGCTTTTCCTGCATCCCTCCATCCTGAAATGGCCAATGGGAAACTTGGCTGTGTGACCTCAGTGCAGATCTCTACCCTCTCTGGGCCTTAGTCTCCTTGAAGTCTCATGAGAAAAGAATGACTGTCCTAGAGGATCAAAGAGGGTAACTGGTGATGGCAGTGAAAGGTTTGGGACACTAAAGAGGCTGATGGCCTGGTGCCTGAGCAAGGGGTTCTAGAATGTCTAACAAAGACATCACCACATCCAGAATGTGTACTTTGCATGTTCGAGAAATAGTGACTTGTCGGGACCAAACCCCCTGCTGAGGTGGCTTGAGGTGGGCTTGATGACTTTCGCATGTCCAGCATTCCCCACCTGAATTGGTAATTTGCAACTTCAGTGGTTTAAACCAACCCAAATTCATTATCTTACAGTTGTGCAGGTCAGGAGCCTGGCATGGGTTTCACTGGGTTAAAATCAAGGCACAAACAGGGCTGGTTCCTCCTAGAGGCTACCGTCCCTCGCCTTCTCCAGCTTCCAGGGGCTGCCTGCACCCCTTAGCCTGTGAGCCCTTCCTCCACCTTCAAATACCTGACCGCCCCTCCTGCCTCCTCTTACAAGCACGCTGGACCCACCTGCAATTCTAGTTCGCCTGGAAAAGACAGGATGCAGGACTGTCAGGGCTCAGACTGGGACAGTCGCAAGCTAACTGGGTTGAGTTGACCACCCCGTGTCCACACCAAGGGTGGGAAGAGAAAAGGTAGGTGTTTGTAATAATTTGAGTCCCTTGATCCAATAATGCCTGAAGCAAACCATGCCTTAGACTTTTGAACAATATGAGCCAATAGAATTATCTTTCTGCTGAATCCAGTTTGTGTTGGACTTCCTATCCCTTCCAACAGAAAGATCCTTGACTAGGGCATGAGGACTTTCTCGGGATCGCGGAGAGTATCATGAATGGGAAACGGAGCTGCAGTGGAAGCCGGCACATTTGGGCTCCCAGGGGAAGGGGGCTCGCACCGCCAGCTTGGCCTGTCGCTCCCGCTCCTTCTCTGTCCTGAAGCGCTGCTGTTCCGCTCTCTCAGCCCGGCGCCGCTCCTGGGGGACCGAGAACAAAGGGCTGCAGGGACCACCACCCCTCTACTTCTCCTCCCTAGGGGACATCGAGAGGGGATGTGCAGGTTTGAGAGTGGCTACACTTGGGTACATTCCCCGAAGTTTCAGCCTCGAGTTTGTACTGGAAGGGAATCCATTATCGCCCAAGAACCAAAGGATGGCAGCGGCTGAGGGAAGGATTTGGGGAGCCCACCTCCCTCCACTCACAATGCGGTCTTTCAGCGCTATGAGCTCCTCTTCCTCTTTCTTGCGCTGCTCAAAGTGTACGTCAATGAGCGTCTGCAGCTCCAGCAGATCTTTTTCCATGCGCTTCCGGTGGATGTCCTACGGGACAGAGGGTGGGAGCCCAGTCACTCCCAGCAGCACCTCGGAGTCAGGACGGGGCCCTTCCCAGCAGGACACAATGGGTTCGACAGTTTACTAGATGTCCAGCAGATGGCAGCAAAGCATCGCGTTCTGACACTACTTGGTTGTCAGGACTTAATTTCAAGAGGAGGCAGAATGGGACACTTTTTTCTTATTTGCACGAAGGTACACTGAGCTAGCAGCTGCTATGCTGCTGTCTGCTACTTACATCGAAGTCCACACGTTCCCCTTCCGGGATCTTTGGGGGGATCAATGGAGGTACTGGACGGCTGAGTGGACAGACAGAAGAACACTGTGAGCAGTGTGGCCTCCCCGACATTCCTGGCTATACGTTGTCTAGCCTGGTGTCCACCAGCCACGTGTAGTTCTGAGCACCTGATTGTCCCAATCAAGGGGCTGGCAGTGAAATATACACCTGAATTCGAAGGTTTGATACAAATAAAATAATCTAAAATGTCTCACTTTTTATGTTAATTGCCTGTTGAAATGATAAAATTTGGGGTATCACAGGTTGCATAAAATATATTAAAATTAATGATACATATTTTGTTTTACTTTTTTCTTTTTTTATTTTATTGTTTGAGAGGAAGTGAGAGAGCACGCCCAGAGCAGTCTCCATTGTTGTACAATACATCATTAGTTATAACATGGTTTCATTCTACACAAGTGGGTGTGGGTGCCAGGCAGGAACTGAACCTGGGGTCTTTCTCAAGAACCTTTACCCGCAAGCCATCCGGCAGTTACCAGTTACACCACAGTTCAGCATGTGGAGTTGCACGGGCCAGGCGTCAGGATTTGAATCCTGGACTTCGAGATTGTGAGGCAAGAGTTCAATCACTGAGCTATCCCAGCATTTCCTTGTTTTATGTTTTAACATGCAGATAGTCCCAAATTTACTGTTACTTACATGGCTAGCATTATGCTTGTAGTGAGTGAGGCTGCTGGAGGTGAGAGCCAGCCCTCTTTCTTTGGTTTCTGAGATGGCACCTCCTCCTGACTTGCTTCCTACTTCTCTGGCTACCCCATTTCTGTACCCTGGGGAGCCCTTTAAAATTTTTTGCCCTTTTATTCATTCAGAGTACACTCTCATGATCAATGTCATTCACCCCCATGACTTTGACTTGGATTATCATCAATTACTGAGAACTCACCAAGTCTGTCTGCACCTCACTCTCCTCTAAGCCATATCCTGCGCCCTTGCACCCCAGGGCCTTTGCACATGCTGTTCCTTCTGTCTGCAACCTGATATAATCCATCCCCCATGAGGGCTCTCCTCCAAGCCTTTCCTGACCCTGTGGCACATCTGTGCTTTCACCCCGATCTGACCCTATGCCTCCTCTGCTCAAAACACTTCCATGGCCTCCCAGCGCCCTGGTCTTTCTTGCACTGAAATTTGCACACTGCCCACATAGCCCCAGAGAATTTTTGCTTCTAGGTTTTCTTTTCTCATGCCCAGATTGCTACCTCCTTGCATCTCCAAGTTTTGGCCCCAAAGTCACCTCCTGCAGGATCAGCTTCTCTCCATGAGGTCTCAAAGCCTCCTCTAGCTTAGGGTCCTCCTCATCAGAATGATCTGTCTCTGCTCCTTGAAAGACTAGCCTACATCCAGCCACAGGACCTCGGGTGCAGCACATGGCTTTTTCGTCTGCAATTTCCCTTCTACCTCCTTTAGCTACATGGGCTTCACCACCCCATGGGAAGCCTTCCTTAACTGTCTAGAACAGATGGAGGGCCCTTGTCTGTTACTCTAGTACCCTGGCTACTATCACTGTTGTCTGGGTCTTTTTCACCAAAAGGGCAGTCATGGGCAGACCCTGGGAACACAATGAGAAGTTCTATGGACACTTTTGCTGAAAGAATCACTGACCGTTCTTTTCTGTTTTAATTTCCCTACTCTCCTTCTCTGCCTTCCTCACATCCTTGTCTCTGGAGGCGGGGGATGTCATTAGGAGAACATGATGGCGACCTCTCTCCTATTCCCCCTAGGATCTCACCTTGGTTTGGGGCGCTCCTCTTCTGGTGGGAGGATACAAAGAGATAATTAGCCAGAGTTCATGGGGGTGGGCCTGACACACCCAGAGGAGGGAACCCTCCAAACCTCAGCCCCTAGGAACCCAGTTCCCTCCTCCTGCTGCTCTGGGGGTTGGGGGAAGGCATGGGGGGGGGGACAGGAGAAGGAAAATCAGGGTGGCTGTAAAGGAGGAAGAGGGCCACACGCATCAGATATACATTCAGAACTGGTATGGGCACCCACTTTCTGGGAACCCAGGGGTCCAAACCCCAGACCTTCCTCCTTCTACATACCCAGAGCTCCTGCCCTCCTCCATAAAGACCAAGCAGTGCAGGGAGGCCCCAAGCCCTCTTTCCATTCGGTGACCCAGGAGTTGTGTACCCAGCCCCCTCCTTGGCACAGGAATCCAGACTCCAGTGCTTCTACAACCCAGGCCCCAACATTTGAATGTATACGGAGGAAAAAAATAAGGACAGGGTCGGGGACGAAGATGGGGGCGGAGGGGTACTTCTCCGCAAACATCCAACCCTTCTATAATCCTCCAGTCTGGAGAAGAAGGCTTGGGTGTCGGTCTCTTTAAGAAAGAAGGGAAAAGGTTAAAGCCCCTGAGAGGCCATTTCCCTTCGCATCCACCAGAGGGCGCGCAGGCTCTCCGAGGCTTAAAGGACCGCGCCTGGGCCGGTTATGCGGACGGGAGCCAATCCTCCTGGAAGTCAGGATCCAGAGGATATCGGGGGTCCACCGGGCCCCCGAAATCGTTCTCGGGCAGCGAAGCAGCCGCGGTTACCTCGCTCTGCCACCGGCTCCGGCTCCTCGGGGGCTGGGGAGGGGTCAGGGGAGAAGCGAGGATTTGGGAAGCAGGGTTAGGAGGCAGGGGAGCGGCCACGCCCGGATGCGGGAGGGGAGAGAGGGGAGAGAGGGAAGAGGCTGTTAAAGGAACCGAAGCCGAGGCCATGGGGTGACCCCGTACTCCCCACCCCAGCCTTCCCTCCCCCCACACCCCGACAAGCGTCTCTACCCAGACCCTGGACCCCGGCCCGACCCCGCGTCCAACTCCAGACCTGCGGAGTCCAAGGCCTCACCTTCCTCCTCCTCGTCAGCAGCCTCCTCTTCTGAAAGGGGTGGGGGCAAAGAGAGGGCTTTAGGAAGGAGCCCAATGGGGTCTGGAGCGGGGGAGGGGGCAGAGACCCGGCTGGAGTATGAGCTGGGCCAGGGGACCCCTCTGGGTCTCAGTAGCAAATGGGCATATCCACGGGCTTTGCGGATTAAACTGGAAAGCCCCGGAGGGTGGGCTTCAGGGCGAGGTGGGCTCACCCCCCACTCTGCACCGGCCCCCTCCCGGGAGGGTGCCACACCTCCCCTCGCCTCCCATGGGCTGAGATCCGCGTGGTGTCCCCAGACCCCCCAGGCCAGCGCACTCCCCACTCACCTTCTGGCTGCTCCCTGAGGACAGGTGTGCGAGGGAAAGAGGGAGGGGTAGTTAGACGTGTAGAATGGGGGCAGTGTCCCCATTTCCCCAGGTCCCCAGCCCTCCCACCAGCATCACTCACTCATCATATTCCTGTTCTTCCGTGTCCGACATATTGGTGAAACCTAAGAACCATAGAGAACAAGCAGAGTGGGGTGAGGTCTCCAAGGAGGAGGGGCTGGGGGTCTGGACCCCTGGGTCTGAGGGAGGAGGGGCTGGGGGCCTGGACCCCTGGGTCTGAGGGAGGAGGGGCTGGGGGTCTGGACCCCTGGGTCTGAGGGAGGAGGGGCTGGGGGCCTGGACCCCTGGGTCTGAGGGAGGAGGGGCCGGGGGCCTGGACTCCCGGGTCTGAGGGAGGAGGGGCCGGGGGCCTGGACCCCTGGGTCTGGGGGAGGAGGGGCCGGGGGCCTGGACCCCTGGGTCTGGGG
>PVKE010009293.1:0-45207 GCA_004027555.1 Craseonycteris thonglongyai | reverse complement strand
GAAAGTTCTTGTAGGGCTCTTTCATTTCTCTTGATTTTCCTTTCCCTTTCTTCTTCCCTCTGTGACATTTCCATGTTTGTATCTTCAATTTCACTCATCCTTTCCTCTAGCTGGTCTGCCCTGTTTCCTATGCTGGTCAGTTCTTTTTTCAGCTCTCCCATGATGCCTTTCATTTCAAGGAGTTCCTTTTGGTTCTGCTCTAGCTTCTCAATTTTGTTGGCAAAGTACTCATTTTGCTCAGAAAGTTTCTTGTTGAGGTCATTTAACTGTGTCTGGGTACTTTGCCAGCATTGAGTGAGCTCTCTGAGTGTCTTGATTAATGCCGCCCTGAATTCTGTTTCACTTAGATTTAATTCCAAGTGTGCAAGGTCCTTTACTAAAGACCGCCCCTGATCTTCTGGAGGGGCTTTGGATTCTGAGGTGTGCATTATGTTTGATAAGGTTCTTTTTGCTTTACGCATGAGTCTTTTTTCCCTCTGGAGGTTTGCCTATCAGATGGGCTTCTCTTTATTTTTTCTTTTGGGCTCAGTTGTGGGAGAAGGCGATTTTGGGAGAGGGTTGGGGGAAGCAGACAGCTTCTGTGTCCTGGGGCACTTCAGGTTGCTGTCTTAGCTGTTAGATAACAGGGTAGTAAAGGTGTGGCCAGGGGAGGGGGCATGTGAGTAGGAGCTAGCGCGTGCCTGAGACACAATAGCAGATTCCTCTTTCAGCAGGGGGGCTGGTGGTTCAGTGGGAGCATAGCGCAGTGGCTTTGGTCTTTCTCTCCTCTGCCTGGCTGCCCCTCCTTCAATTGTAGCTGTAAGCCATGCCTGCAGGGCAGCACTTGGATGGGTTGGGGCTTGGCAGAGGCCCTGGTAGGCCGCGCAGTCCTGCGCGCCCGCAATAACACCGCGGCGACCCGGTCGGCAGCCCCGTTGCGCGCGTGGTCTGTAATGTCCCAGAGGCTTGGTGGGCGGGATGTCAAAAGCCCAGTTGCGTGCTCGCGATTAGGCAGCAGTGCTGCTGCGGCCCGGTGGGCAGGGCGCCGAAAGCCGGTGTTGTGCACTGGCAGCGGTGCTGTGGTGGCCTGGTGGGCAGGGTGCCAAAAGCCCTGTAGCGCGCTGGCAAGCAGGCAGTGGTGTCGTGTCGTCCCGGTGGGCGAGGCACCGAAAGTCCGGGTGTGTGCACGCAGCGATGCGCAGCGGCTCAGTGGGTGGGGTGCCAAAAGCCCAGTTGCGCACTTTCATGCTGGCAGCTGTGCCGCAGTGGCCTGGTGATCGGGACACCAAAAGCCCAATTGCGTGCTAGCAAGCAAGCAGCGGGTGTTGCGGCGCCCGGTGGGCAGGGCGCCGAAAGCCCAGTTGTGCACTGGCAGTGGCGCCTCGGCGGCCTGTTGGGCGGGGTGCCGAAAGCCCGGGTGTATGCATGCAGCGGTGCCGCAGCAGCCCAGTGGGCGGAGCGCCGAAAGCCCTGTGCGCACAGGCCGTAGCTCAAGCGGCAGCTGCTCTATGCCCCCAGCTCTGTTGAGACCGCCAGACTCACTCTAAGCACATCCAATGCAGCTATGCCCACTCAAGCCCCAGCCCTCACTCCAAGAGCCCTGTCCTCAGAAGGCGCTCCCTCACAGTCAATCTTCTTGTAAATCAGGGATGCTGAGCTGTTGTGGGCTGGTGCCCTGCTCTCACCCCGCCCGCTGGGAAGTGCCACTGCCCTGCTCCACAGTCCCTGTTCCACTTTAGGCTCTGTGATCTGATTAGGGCACTGTGTGCTGTCCCTTGAGTTCGGATGTTAAATTGTCCACAGTCTTGTGGGGATTCCACGCTCCCTAGGTCTCGGCTTCCAGCCCGCCCTCGATCCAACTCCACTTTGACCGTAGTCCCCCAATCCTCCTTTGTTTTTGCCTGCCCAGGCCGCACTCCGAGTCTCTGTCCCTGAACCGCTGCTTCCCTTTCCCTCTCCCGCTCTCCCCTTGTTTTCTCTAACCTTTGTGTGTTGTTCTGCGTTGTGTGGTTCTCTTAGTTGAGGTTTCTTCTCAGGGTTTCCCCTCTGGATTCCGCTCTGTTCACAAGGTCCTTCCCAGGCAGTTATCGGCGTTCTCCTCTCATGCCACCATCTTTGATCTCTATATTTTCACACAATCCACTTTTTAAGATGAAATAGAGCTATCTATATTGACTGAGCAAAATGTCTTCAACATACTAAGTAAAATAGGCATATTACTTTATAAAGTAGTATGGGAAGCAGGATTCCACTGATGTAAAATGACATTCTATTTGCTATGTGTTTATACATGTATAATGGAGAGAATTGTTTAGGAATATGTTCAGTGGGATGTTAACATTAGACAGCTGGTTTTCTGTGGGTCTTGTAAAGTTGAATAGTTACTACCGTATTTTATGCTACAGTTACTATTTTAATCTAGATTTTTCTAGATTATTATTTTCTATAGTGAAGCTGTATCACTTTTAATCAGAAAAAATAAAAATTATGTCCAAAAATATTGTGCATTTTCTTTTAGATTTATTTATTTATTTTTATTGTTTGACAGAGAGGAGAGACAGAGAGAGACAGAGAGAAGGTGGATAGCCTAGAGCAGTCCCACAGCTGCACATCATTAGTTGCGACATAGTTTCATTCCACAGAGGTGGATGTGGAATGACTTCATGGCAGCAACGGGAGTGTTTAACCCACTGAGCCATCCTGCTATCCCCCAAGTCATAATTTTAAGAGGTTTAATGGCTGGACTCATACTCCAATTCCACTTCCCAGATTTTCTGTCCAATATTTCCCCACATTGCTGTGCTGCTGCTTTATCTTCCATCAGCAATCCAAAACCTTAGGTCCTGCCCATGGTGGTTAGAATGACAGGAGGCAAGGGGACTTAGAAACTTCTGGGACTTTCATGGTGAAAATAGGAAGGTGCCCAGCTTTCTTCTCCATTAGTTTGTGGAGAATTTCTCCATCCTTTTTGGAACATCACCACATCAACAATGACAATAATGACAAAAGTGTTTGCCCTTTAAGTGGACACATCATTCCTAGATTAATATTCTATTTTAGTAGATGCACCAAGATAATAATTGCCATTTTTCGTAACATCAGCCTCAGGCAGTTATAATCATATTGCAAAGCTTATGTGCATTTTAAAAACTGAGTATGTGTTTTGGACCTGTTTACATCTTTAGCCTAGGCATGTAAAGGCAACAGTGGAGACCTTTGAGGAGCTTGGGAAATTACTGTCACCAATGGATAAGAAAGCATTTTAATACTTCAACAGCCATATGATAATCCTTGGATTTGTGCTTAGATGGTTTTCTGTTTTCATCACTGTATTGTCATCTGGCTTGCATTTCAAAAATGAAGATTTTCTCATTTAGATTTCTCACTGAGCACTTAGTGAAGGAAACCTGTACTATATTTGGGCTATTTCAAAGAGTGTGGGTCAAATGGGTTCCAGCAACTGGATCACTAATTCCAGACTTTGAACCACTTTCTCTATAATATAAATATATTTGTTAATATATATAATATAGTTGTTGATCTAAATATAGTTGTTGATCTAAACATACAACATAGATGCTTCCAGTGCCAACACCCAAAAGTCTACAAGCTGAATGACATTAGACTGACAGAAAGAAGTCAGGTAGAGGTCAAGCAAATCTTAAAGAAAATCAAATCCATGATCCAAAATCCTGGAACTATGTGTCATCTAATCTCTAACAACTTGAGGATCAAGGGGTGCACAAAAAAGATTCTATTAAAAATGTCTTAATTTGCTAATCCTATGTTCCATTCTCTGTTTCCTATTTTTCTCAAGTCCTTTTTAAATTCCCCACTTCATTCCACCCCCAGCTTTATTGAGATATAGTTGACATGTAACATGTAGGTTTAGGATGTACAATGTGATGATTTGATCATGTATATATTGTGAAATTATTCCACAGTAAGGTTAGTTACCCATCCTTCAACTCACATATCTACCTTATATTTTTTTCATAATTTTATTTTATTTTTTTAAATTTATTTTATTATTTTTGACAGAGACACAGAGAGAGACAGAGATAGAGAGAGAAAGAGAGAAGGGATTGGGCCCAGAGCAGTTTCCATAGTTGTAAGTCATTAGTTTTTGATGTAGTTTTGTTCCACACAGGTGGGAGGGGGCCATGTAGGGTGGGAATTGGACTAGGGGCCTCCTGCATGGGAGGCATGCCCCCTTGAGCCAGGGGACGAACTGCGGGGTGAGAACTGAACTGGGGCCCTCCTGCATGGGAAGCACACCCTAGTTCAGCATATGGGCCTGCATGGGCCAGGGCCAGGATTTGATCCTTGGTCTCCAGGGCTGCAAAATGGGCACTTAACCATCCCGGCTTCCCTAGAATTTTTTTAATTGTTAAATTTATTGGAGTGCCAGTGTTTGGTAAAAATTACATAGGCTCCAGGTGTACAATTGTACAATACATCATCAATATATTGCATTCTGTGCTCACCACCCAGAGTCAGTTCTCTGTCCATCACCATATATTTGACTCCTCCCTCCTCTCCCACCTGTCTCCCTCCTTACCCTCAGGTAACCACTAAACTATTGATTGTGTTCATGAGATTTTGTTTCTTTCAGTTTTATATTCCACCTGTAAGTGAAGTCATGTGTTTCTTGATTTTTTCAGTTTGACTTACTTCACTTAATATGATGCTTTCCAAGTTCATCCATGTTGCCACAAAAATCTGAATTTCATCTTTTCTTATTGCTGAGTAGTATTCCATTGTGTAAATGTACCACAACTTCTTTATCCAGTCATCTGTCAGAGGACACTTTGGTTGTTTTCATGACTTGGCCACCGTGAACAGTGTTGCAATGGACGCTGGGGTACATATATCTTTGCGAAGTAAGGTTTTCGATTTTTTTTGATAGTCACCCAGAAGAGGGATTGCTGGGTCATATGTCAATTTCATTCCTAATTACCTTATTTTTTTATTGATTGTTTCTTTATTTTTTTCCTTCCACTATGCAGAAGCTTCTTTTATGAGAATATTTACAATCTGATCTCTCAGCAACTTTCAAGTATATAATACAGTTTTGTTAACTATAGTCTCCATGTTGAACATTAGATCCCCAGAACTCATTTATTTTGTGACTGGAGGTTTGTACTCTTACCAACATCTCCCAATTTTCTCAACCCTCATCCCATGACAACTACCAAGCTACTCTCTGTTTCTAGGAACCTGGCTTTTTTAGAAACCACAGATAAGTGAGATCATACAGTATTTGTCTCTCTGTCTGACATTTCCTTTAGCAAAATACTCTTCAGGCTTCATCCATGTTGTTGTAAATGAAAGAATCTTCTTCTTCTTTCTAGCTTAATAACATACCATTGCATGGGTATACTACATCTTCTTTATCCATTCATCCATCAATAAATACTTAGGTTGTTTCTGTGTCTTGACTATTATGAATAATGCTGCAAGGGATATAGGGTGCAGATATCTCTTCAAAACAGTAATTTAATTTTTTTTTTTTGTTTGGCTATATACCCAGAAGTGGAGCTGCTGGATTAGATGGTAATTCTATTATTTTTAACTTTTATGGGGAACCTCCATACTGTTTTCCATAGTGGCTATCCCAATTTACATCTTCACCAAAAGTGTACAAAAGTTCCCTTTTCTTTACTTACTCACCAAAAATTACCTCTTTTCTTTTTCTTTTTTTTTAAGATTTATTTTTATTGTTTTTAACAGACAGAGAGAGAGAGAGAGAGAGAGAGAGAGAGAGAGAGAGAGATACAAAGACAGAGATAGAGAGAAGGGAGAAGGCCCAGAACAGTCTCCATAGTTGCACATCATTGGTTTTTCCACATAGTTTCATTCCACAGGTGGGCACGGGGCTGCACGGGGCAGGAACTGGGTCGGGGTCTCACCCCCGTGAGAACTGAACTGGGGGCACACCCCAGTTCAGCATATGGGTCCACCTGGGCCGGGGCCAGGACTTGATCCTCCAGCTCCGGGGATGCAAAGCGAGCACTCAACCTGCTGACCCATCCCAGCTTCCCCCTGTAGGTTGTTTAGACAATAAGGGTATTTTAACGATATTAATCCTTCTAATCCAGGAGCAAGGTATATCCTTCTATTTATTTGTGTCCTCTTCAATTTCTTTCATCAATGCCTTATCATTTTCAGTGTACAGATTTTTTACTTCCTTAGTTAAACTTATTCCTAAATATTTTATTGTTTTTGATGCTATTGTAAATGAGATTGTTTAATTTTTTTTAGTTTGTTGTTAGTGTATAGAAATGTAACATAGTATAAGAAATTCTAACCAGAGCAATTAGTCAAGAAAAGGAAATAGGGGAAGCCGGGATGGCTCAGTGGGTTAAGTGCTCACTTTGAAGCCCTGGGGACCGAGGATCGAATCCCGGCCCCGGCCCATGCGGACCCATATGCTGAACTGGGGAGTTCCCCTCGTTCAGTTCTCCCTGTGTCTCTGTATTTCTCTCTGTCAAAAACAATAAATAAATTTAAAAAAAAAAAGAAAAGAAAAGGAAATAAAAGGCATCCAAATCTGAAAGGAAGAAATAGAGTTGTCTCTGTTTACAGATGACACGATCTTATATATATAGAAAAACCTAAAGATGCTATCAAAAAACCATTAAAACCAATAAATGAATTTAGTGAAGTTATATGAGTAGGATACAAAATCAACATGCTAAAATGAGTAATGTTTCTCTACTTCACTTTGATTTCTTTTCCCTCAGACAACTATTGTGAAAGCTATTCATCCTCTTTCTGCATTTGAATTTCTTATTTCTAACTAGCTGTTAATATTCAGGGGGTGCCCTGGGCAGGTGACACATGAGGCAGGAAAGCCACGTAGCACCAGGGAAGGGCTTTCAGGACTTTTAGGAAACAAATGCCAATAATGGATTAACGTGAATAATGTCCCTTTGAATCAGTGAACAAATACTGCCCCTTTCTAGCCTGTGTCTCTCCTATCATTTCTGATGATTGCCAAAGGAGAGAGAGATCTGGCTGTTGGCCATATGATAAAGGTGTGATCAGAGGACAAGAATGCTACCTGGGTTACTAAATCAAGACTACCAGGGGATAGTCCTGAGCCCCAGTTACACAGTGAAATTTCTTCTTAAGATTTGAATAATTGTGCTAAAGACTACCCTTTAAAGTCAGCTTTGGGTCTTTTTTGGGGATGGAGTGTGTTGTATATATAGGTTTAATGTGACTTCAAATCCACTTGTTTACGGCAAAGACAAAATCGTTGCTTTGGCGTAAGTATGAAATAAGTTGTGTCAGAAAGTCATTCCCCATTGCTTTGATAAGAATGAAGTCAGTCATGCCAGGATGTCATCATTCTACATAGGTTGTCATTGATAAGCAGCAGCCCAGCTGCTGAGGGGCCTGGCTGGGGGTTTATTGATGGGAACATGTGGAGAAACAATGCCCACAAGGGGACATTTAGACTATAAATACTTAGAGTTTGTGAGGACTATTTGAGAGTTTTGGTTTGGTGAGGTAACTCTTTTCTAACCTAAACTCTTCAGTGATCCTTGAGGCATTTGCTCCTGTCTTGGCAAGGCATTTCCTTTAGACAGTGGTAATGAACCACACAGTGATTCCCTGAGAGATCAGCCTGCATACCAACACTGACATCTTTGTTCCCTAGCAACACGCTGTAGCAACAGAGGACTTTTACTTTTGAGCAAGCAGCTGGAAATCAGCTCTGTGGTTGGTCTAGGACTCTCTGGAGTGTCTACTTGTATAAAAAGGTATACCTCATGTTAATTAAATTTGGACTTTATTCCTTCATCTCCCCTTGACTGGAACAATAATATGATTAATCTGTCATTTCTTTTATTCTTTTTTTGGTTAAGAGATATTACTATCCTGTATGCTATTTGCTTGTGAAATTATTACAATCCCAACAGTGAACTTGTGCTAAATAGATTTTTGGCAAAGACAGGTTTAGTTTCTGAGTATAACTTTGGCTGCTTCCCAAAACAGAAACAAAAATAAAACAGAGTGAGTTCTGCTGTCCTGTCTTCCACCTGCGATACCTGCTCCTGGCCTGCACCTGTGTCCTCTTTGGTCACTGGGGGGCAGGTACCCGGTGAGGAAGTGTGCTGGCGGGGGGATGCAGAGTGAACTCAGGTGTGCAGACGGGCTGCTCTCACTGGCGGCATGCCACACCACCTCTGTTGGGGACACCGGAGCCTCGCATCCTGTTCTGAGAAGGCTTCACCTTTTTTCTGATGATGGCGCTGCTGGTGCCAGCGCTGCTCACAGTGGCAATGGACTGGGAAGACTTGCGGGGGGGGGGTCTTCAAGCAGAAATCCTTCTACGTGTCTCAAAAGCCCCACTACTGAACTAACAGGAAATCCCCTACATGTGCCTCTTAGACATACAAGTGAATCTTCCAAAAGCACTGTGAAATTATCTACAACTCTATAGTTTCCTCAGTCTCAAAAAATGGGACAGTCACCACCTTGAAACCCATAGCAACATTGAATATGACAACATTGGGGGTCTCAACAAGCATGACTTCTACCACCTTAAAGTAACAAGTGTTTCACAAAACACCCCAGATGTCAACATTCACGATGACCACACTCCAGAATAGTTCGGTGACATCTCTTTCATCAGTAACAATCACAGCAACTATATATTCTGAAGACAATAAAGAATCAAAATTTGATATTGACAGCTTTGTTGGTGGTATTGTTTTAACAATGAGCATTTTATCTGTTCTTTACATTGGATGCAGAATATACTATTCAAGAAGAGGCATTCAATATAAAACCATTCATGAACACAATGTCATCACTTAAGGAAACTCAGGGACCAATGAGAGAATATTGATGCAAACCTGTCAATTAGTTTAAGACAATATTCTCTTTTTAAAAATGGTATAAAGAGGCCATGCATATAATGTACAATATATTATATAAACATGTAAAGATTCCTCAAGGTTACTAAAGGTAAAAGGGGTTTTGTTTGGGCTTTTAATGACCATTTGGAGTATACAGTTCACGCAATGCTCATACAGGGCCACTAACTGGAAGACACATCACTGAAGGCCACAGTGCCGTCTTGGCATATGACAAGGAGCTTGTCATGGCATTCAAGATGTTGATTGTCTTTGTTGTTCACACAAAGAATTTCAGTGCTATTCAGGGCTGGGTATATCCTTAGTGCTAATGTTGTGCAGCAGAAATTTTATGAATAAACCAGGTCTTTAGCATGATTTTAGTTTAACTAACTTCAGAAATCATCAATATATTCATATTTTGAAGCTTAGTAAATTACTTGTCTTAGAAACAAAATGAACCCCCCTAAAGAAAGAAATCAACTAAAAGCAGAAACAATACCTGGGCTTAGCCCTGCCAGAGAGCCACTGGAGAGCCTGTGTTTCTATTAATAACCTCTGCTGAGCTTTCCATGGCAGTGGATATAAGTATCTTTTCTCCCTTTATGTAATTTCAGCAAATTTCAGTGTTTAACATGATAATGTCTTAAAGACTTAGTTCTTAAGAAGTTAGATTATCTGTTACTATGAGACTATTGTCACTACCGGTCATCGCTTCATTTTGTATTCAGCTATTAATTATATATTTAGTGAATATTTTTGAGGTGCAGGACCGCCTTTGATATCTAGAAATGTTTAATGTAGTGTAAGTATACCTAACTTTTAAAAAAGCAAGCCCCTTATATAATTTCCAAAATAACATTTAGAACGATAGATTAAGGCTGTTTATTACACCAGGGATGGTGGATCTCCCCTCAGGCCACTAAACTTACAGGACCAAAAGGCTGCCTTTTTCTGCACTGCTGATTTTATTCAAAAATTGGGGAAAATAGCATTTTTGTACTAAGGCACCAATGCATTTTAGAATAAATCTTTATTAAGTTTTGAAACAGGAATTTTTTAAGACAGGCATATTTCTGCTTCCTTATTTGGGTATTCCTCAGATGGCTCCTCTTCTTCCCTTGCTGAGGACTAGGCACTTCTGTACATATTATGTTAATGGAGAGAAAAAGCACCATATTGTACTGTGGGGATACGAATATTAGCCAACATATTTTGGAGTGTTTTTAGTTTTTTTTTTTTTAAGATTTATTTTATTGATTTTTGCCAGAGAGAAACAGACACAGAGAGAGACAGAGAGAAGGGGGAGGGCCCAGAGCCGTTTCCATAGTTGACATTGGTTTTCCATATAGTTTTACTCCACAGGTGGGCACAGGGCTGCACAGGGCAGGAACTGGGTCGGGAGCCTCCCACATAGGTCCCGGCAAGAACTGAACTGGGGGCACACCTCAGTTCAGCATGTGGGTCCGCATGGGCCGGGGCCGGGATTCGATCCTCGTTCCCCAGGGCTTCAAAGTGAGCGCTTAACCCGCTGAGCCATCCCAGCTTTTTCCCATGTGTTTTCAGTTTTACAGCTTATATTCCAGCACTCAAAACTCAGGGTCAAGTTTTGACTAAAGATATATTTAGTCATAATAAATATAAATACTAAGGTAGCATTTCTGTCTTAGATTGGTCAAAGTAAATCGCACCAATTTCTGATAGTCTAATAATAAGCTAAGATGTCCTAATGAACAGACACCTACATTTAATAGGAACTAAATGTAACTTCTGTGATCAGCTTTTGGTTTACAGAGAATATCATATATCTAGAATTTTGATATAAAAGCATAATTTCTACTCACTATGCATTATGGCCAATTGATGTGATGAAAATGGATGATAAAAATTATCCAAAATATGGATATGACAGGATGTATATGACACATGCAGATGGAAAAATATTATGAAACACATTTGTTTGTATTAGTTTCGAAAAAGATGTGGGCTGGTAGGTAAGTTGTATGCTACTAACTTAGCCCTAACTGATCTTTCAACTACTACTTTCATATCTTTGTAAAACACACTTAAGATACACATTATAGTAATGGGGGCCTTTTATTTTTTAAATTATTTTAAATTTTATTTTATTGTTTTTGACAGAAAGAGACAGAGACAGAGACAGAGAGAGACAGAGACAGAGAGAGACAGAGAGAAAGGGGAGAGCCCAGAGCAGTCTCCATAGTTGTACATCACCAGTTTTTTGACATAGTTTCATTCCACACAGGTAGGTGGGGGCCGAGCAGGGCAGGAACCAGGTAGGGGGCCTCCCACATGGAAGGCACACCAATAGGGGCCTTTTAAATGTAAGTTATTTCGCCCCCTGCATTCTTGGTATTTCAGCACTTCAAATCAGTCAGAACTTTGTAGACAGGGCTGAAACTTTCTTGAGTACTTGTTTCTTTAGCACTTTGAAGATTAAAAGAACCTACTTTTTAAGTAATAATTATAATTATATGCCTGTAAAGTTTCCTGTGCTTTGGGTTTAGAATAATTTAGTTTTATTTTCTCTGCATATAAGTTATATGATTTGCTACTTTCAAATACCAGTACTTCAATGCAGTCAGGTTTTAGTTTGTTTGTTTGTTTTTGGTTTTGTGCAAAAATTGGAAGAAATGGTAATGTGAATTTAGCTTTGGAGCACATTTCCTAAACATAAATTATCTTCCTAATTATATGTACTTAAGCAAATATTTCATTTTGTTTGTATTCCTTGAGAATGTATTTACTTGAAGATAAAAACAATCCAGATGTATATCTAAATGTAGGCAGAATCTAATCAATGATTGTTAAATTTCCTTGGATAAGTCATGAAATGAGTAATTCAAATCCAGATAAATGAGAGTTGGCAGTACATGACATTGATAATTTTGTATTTTTCAGAAAAAAATTAAAGCAAATTTCTCTTCCTTTTTTTTTTAAATTATAATAACCAGCTTTTGGTATTTCACTGTTACTGGGATCTATTTTTAGAATAAAATTCTGTTCTCCAAGTAAAATAAATATATAAAATAAATCGGAGTGAAAGGCATGTTGAGTTCAGGGATTTGTGAGAATGAATAGAAAAGGCTCCATATGTGGTATATGTGTGCACATAACTTTGTGTGCATATATGTGGATGTGTGTATGTTTGTGTGTGTGTAAACATACATACTTGCAAAGTACCAAGGAATGCTCAGCAATTGCGAAACTTTTCCTATGTGTGTTTTGAGCACACATAAAAAGGGAGCATTTTGACCAGAATCCCTTTCCACACACCTGGCAGCCAAGTGATCCTGGCAAGAAAATTTATTGCTGGAATGTTCTCAAGAATCGTCCAGCTGGGTTTAACTGAGGACACTTTATTCTGACCTAGTTTAGAGATAAGCTATGGTAGAATAGACCAATCAGTCACCTGGATTATTAAAATAGGGTAAAGACTAGATTCAGAGGTTTGAGTACCTGGTAACACCTACCTCTATCTACTTGCATTAGCCACAGAGAAGTCCCAATTAAATCACATATTTGAGGCAGCAAAAGACCTTCAGGAGACAGCTTTGATCAAATGCTTCAGGGACTTTTTCAAGGTCTGTGTATTTGATAATACATCTTTCTTTTCCTAATTATTCTTTTTTGATTCTTCAGAGACACCCTAACAGGTAGAAGGGCGGTTGACATTTTTTGACAAAGATCTGCATATGTATATGTGAAAATAGTTCATATGATTTTTAGGTACATAGCTCTTGAGTAACTTTAATATTTTTAGCAATATTTAAATCATTAGAGGCAGTATTCATCTTCAAGCATGCAAATTCTAAAGGACAGTTTCCTTTCAAGCAAGCACACATATATTGTTTATATTCTGCTGGGTAGCTAGCCTAACTAGAAGAAAAGTATCCAGTGTTAAGAGGGTGCTAGGCATTCTGTAAATGAGTTTTTGCAATGCATTTAGAGCATGAAAACCAATTTAGTTAACATGATAAACTAACTAGCTATAAAAACCCTAGAATGGCATTTGGATGGAGGACAATAGGGCAGAAAATATCAAGAGTCTGAAAGCAGTGAGACAGAACATACAAAGGCTTCAGGGTGCTCCAGGTTAGACATTTCCTGATTGAATGTATAACTCTTATTAGAAGTTATGTAAAATACTTTATGATTATGCTTGTGTGCAGATTTAAGGACCATTCATTGGTCTTACCATCAGAATTTGAATTAAGGGGTCCAAGATAGTGGTGGGCATGGTAGGACATGGAATTCAACCCCTCTCATGAGCAAGCTCAAATATATGTGAAGTGAGCAGTCGCACCTGTAAGACACCTGAGGTCTGAATGAACAGCTTCTGAACAACATACAAGAAAAAGAGACCAAATAGAGAAGGCTGGGAAGCTGAGAGGGCCCTCTGGGAGCTCTGGGACCTCTCTGAGCTGAAGGAGCCTGTGAGCACCACTGTTTACCTCCCCCTCTACTTTCATAGGGTAGTGGGAGCTCTATCTGGGTGCTTTGGCCTAGCTACAAGATTACTCAGCATGTTCCCAGCTACATTGCCAAGAGCCTTTTTGCTTCAAAGGAAAAGGAGCAAGCAGAAAGAGCAATGCATCATCAAAGGCACCTGGCCTTGCTGCTGGGAGTCACCCCATCCCGGTGTGCCAATGTCCTAGGAACCATAAATACCTGCCCAGCTCCAACCAGCTTCCCCAAACTACTCAGCACATAAAGCCTATATACAGGGGTCTTTCTGAACAACAAACAAGAGAAAGATTGTGTAGAGAAGGCTGGGAGCCATGGGAGCTGCCCAGGGCCTTTGGGAATTCTATGAGGTTGGAGGTTCCAGTGAGTGCCATTGATTACATTTCCCCCAAATCCATAGGGTGGGCAGGGGATCTGTCCCAGTGCTCTGGCCTACCTGCAAGTTTGCTGCAGCAAATTCCTGTACACATTACCTGAGTCCATTTTGGCCCCAAACAAAGGGAGCAAGCAGGATCAACAGGGCATTACTACACACAACTGATTTCCTCACCTGGAGCCACTCCACCTTGGTAGGCCAGTGCCCCAGACGCCGTATGCACCCTTTGGCTCCTCCTGGCCTGTCAAAACCACATACAGCCTACATAGAGACCAATTTTTCAAGACTGAGAGAGATAGCTATTTTGTTATTTTGTCTAATTCATATGAACACACATAAAAAGTCAAATAAAATGAAAAGGCAGAAGAACATCTCTCAAGTAAAGGAATAAGAAGAATCCATAGGAAAAACCCTAAGTAAATACATTTCCTGATAAAGAATTCAAAGAAAAGGTCATAAGGATGTTTGCCCAACTTGAAAGTGGAATAAAGAAACTTAGGGAGAACTTCTACAAAGAGTTAGAAAATATAATAAAGAACCAATCAGGCCTGAAGAATATAATAACTGAAATGATAAATACATTAGAAGGAACTAACAGCAGATTAGATAATATAGAACAGATTAGGAACCTGGAAGACAGACTGGATAAATCAACTGATCAGAACAGCAAAAAGGAAAAAAAGAGTTTTAAAAATGAGAATAATTTAAGGGACCCTTCAGATAACATTAAATGCTCAAACATTTGCATTATAGGAATCTCAGAAAAGGAAGAAAGAGAGAAAGAAGCAGAAACTTTACTTAAAGAAATAATGGCTGAAAGGTGTTCTAGTCTGGAAAACAAAACAGACATCCAGGCCTCAGAACAGAGAGTTCCAAACAAGATAAACCTAGAGAGACCCACACCAAGGCATCTTGTAATTAAAATAATGTAAGTTAAAGATAAAGAGACAATCTTGAAGGAAGCAAAAGGAAAACAATGAGTTATATACAAAGGAAATCCCATAGAGCTATCAACTGATTTCTCAGCAGCAAAATTACAAGCCAGAAGAGAGTGGCAGGACATCTTTCAAGTGCTGAAAGAAAGGAACCTACAACCTAGAATAATTTACCGAGAAAGTTTATTATTCAGAATGGAAGGAAATAGAAAGTTTCCTGGACAAGAAAAAAACTAAAGGAGTCATCACCCTCAATCTAACTAGGCACTAAAGGAGAAGAAGAAGGAGAAGGAGAAGGAGGAGAAGGGGAAGGAGAAGGGGAAGTGGAAGGAGAAGGGGAAGGGGAAGGGGAAGGAAAAAGGGAAGGGGAAGGGGAAGGGGAAGGGGAAGTAGAAAAGCAAAAACCAAAGTAAACAGAAGAAAGGAAATAGTTGAGAACAGAATGGAAATAATTAAAATAGAAATTTTAGAAACAATAAGAAAGATCAATAAAAAGCTGGCTCTTGAAAAGATAAAATTGTTTGGGGAAGCTGGGATGGCTCAGTGGGTTAAGCGCTCACTTTGCAGCGCTGGAGACCGGGGATAGAATCCCGGCCCTGGCCCGTGTGGAACCATATGCTGAACTGGGAGCTCCCTCAGTTCAGTTCTCTCCCTGTCTCTGTCTCTGTATCTCTCTCTCTCTCTCTGTCAAAAATAAAAATAAATAAAAATATATTTAAAAAAAAAAGAAAAGAAAAGATAAAATTGACAAATTTCTAGCTAAAGGGAGAGAGCCCAAATATTAATAAATAAAATCACAGAAATATAAAGGATTATTAGAGAATACTACAAACAATTATAAGCCAACAAATTTGACAATAGAAATGAATAATTTCTAGAAGTATATAATCTTCTAAGACTGAAACAAAGAAGAAATACAAAAACTAAACAGACAAATTACTAACAATGAAATTGAAGCAATAATCAAAGAACTCCCAAGAAATAGAAGTCAAGGACCAGGCAGCTTCACAGGTGAATTCTATTAAACATCCAACAAAGAATTACTATGTATCCTTCTTAACTATTTCAAAAATGTTGAAGAGGAAGAAATGTGTTCAAATTAATTCTATGAAGACAGCATTACCTTGAAACCAAAACCAGAGAAATTAAGAAAACAATCTTCTTTACAATTATATCAATAAGTATAAAACATCTAAGAATAAATTTGACTATAGAGGCAAAATATCTGTACTCTAAAAACGGTAAGATATTGAAGAAATAAATTGAAGAAGTTACAAATAAATGGAAGCATATATTGTCCTCATGAGTTGGAAAGATTTGTGTTATTAAAATGTTTTTACTACCTAAAGCAATATACAGATTCAATGCAATCCCTATTAAAATATCCATGGTGGGATTCTGGGATAGCTCAGTGGTTGAATGCTTGCCTTGCAATCATGAGGTTTGGGGTTTGATTCCCAGCCCTGGCTAGTGCAAACCCCATATGCTGAACTGTGGCATAACTGATAACCACCGAGTTGGCTCAGCAGAGAAGGTTTTCACCCCTCATGGCCCCATATCCACCTGTGTGGACTGAAATCATGTCATAACTAATGATGTGCAACTATGGAGACTGCTGTGGGCCCTCACCCCTTCTCTCTCTCTCTCTCTCTCTCTCTCTCTCTCTCTCTCTCTCTCTCTCTCCCTCTCTCTCTCTCTCTCATTCTTTCTCTCAAACAATAAAATAAATCTTAAAAAAAATACTGATAGCATTCTTCTCAGAATGAGAACAACTAAATTCTAAAAACATATATGGAACCACAAAAGACCCTGAACAGTCAAAGAAATTTTAAGAAAGACCATGGGAGATGGTATGATCTCTGATATGAAACTATACTACAAAGCTATAATAATCAAAACACTAAATATTGTCATAAAAGCAGATACATTTAGAAAGAGAAATATAGATCAATGGAACATATTAGATAGTTTCAACATCAATTCTTGCTTATATAATCAATTACCCTATGACAAAGGAGGCAAGGGTATAGAGTGAGGTAAAGCCAATCACTTCAGTAAGTGGTGTTGGGAAAACTGAACAGATAGGTGCAGAAAATAAAATTGGGCCACTTTTTTACACCATGTACAAAAATAAACTCAAAGTGGATTAAAGAGTTAAATGTAACACTTGAAAACATAAAACTCCTAGGAGAAAATAGGCAGTAAACTTTTTTGCCATCACTCTTAGCAATATCTTTTTGGATATGTCTCCTCAATCAAGGAAAACAAGAGAAAAAAATAAACAAATGGGGCTCCATTAAACAAAAAAGTTTTTGCACAGCAAAGGAAACTATCAACAAAATGAAAAAAAAAACAACCTACTGAATGGGAGAAGATATTCACCAATGATACATCTGATCAAACTCATTCAACTTAATACCAAAAAAAAAAAAAAAAAATCAAGCAGTCCAATTAAAAATGAGCAGAGGACCTGAATACACATTTTTCCAAAGAGGACGTACATATGGTCAACAGATATAAAAAGATGTTCAACATCACAAAGCATGAGGGAAACACAAATCAAAACCACACTGAGCTATCACCTCACAACTGTCAGAATGACCCTCATCAATAAATCAACAAATACCAAGTGCTGGTGAGGGTGTGCAGAAAATGGAACCCTCCTGTGCTATTGGTAGGATTGCAAATTGGTACAGCCACTATGGAAAACAACATGGAGATTTCTGAAAAAATTAAAAATAGAGTGCCATATAATCCACTTCTGGGTATTTGTCCAAAACAAAACAAAAACACTAATTTAAAAAGATATATGTATCCCCATGTTCATTATAGCATTACTAGTAATAGCCAAGATATGGCAGCAACCTAGATGTCCATGAATAGATGAATGGGTAAAATAGGTGTGTGTGTGTACGCATCCAAATATATATACATATGGGGTCTGGCAAAAGTAAAGCCCCTTTTTTACGAGTTGGTAATCTATACCAAATCTTTTATTTGGTTACTAAGGTAACTATGGCAACATGTACATTTATACCATACTACTTAAAATAGGGTGTTACTTCTGCTGGATCTCGTATATATTGCATTTACATAACATATCTATTATTTAATATATTTACATATAGAGATGAGTATAAACCTGTTTGGGAATATCACATATGCACGCTTTTGAACTAGAGGAAATAGGATACATTTTGTCAAATTCAGGAATCTCTTTAAGCATGTTGGGTGCTTAATGTGAAGCCACACTTGAAGTTTGGGAATGATAACATTTGTTTCTTCTTAGTAAAATACAATTTCCTGTTTGAGAGCCTAGGAAGAAGAAAGCCTTTTAGAAAGAGGCTGTTGATCTCTCTTGAAGTGTTTTTGGACATTAACAAAACAAAAATTGGCTATATTAAGTGCAAATGTGGTAGAAACATAGGGATTATATTTCACCTAAAGTACACATGAATTAAAAAGTCCAGGAAGAGAGAGATTTGGTTTTGCTGAACTAAAATAGATGAAAAAATAATTGGTGACATTTGACAAAATCAAGATGTTACCGTATGTGTCAGCCTCCCCTTGGAATGAACTCTCACTTGCATAAAATTGAAGGCATTGTCCTTTAATTCACTTCATGGTACTGGATCATTGTAAGCTATCTTTACGAGTACATGGAAGGTTTTAAAGGCAATACAAATTCACTAGTAAACCTCTCCAGGCACATAGGGAGTGACCTCAGCAGTAATTGATTCTTTGACATTTCATTGTTACTATAGTAAAGATATTTTAAGATAGTTTTTTTTTTATTTATTATTATTTATTTATTCATTTTTGACAGAGAGAGAGAGAGAGATACAGAGACAGAGAGAGAACTGAACTGGGGGAGCTCCCAGCCCAGCACACGGTTCCTCACGGGCCGGGGCCCGGACCCAACCCCCGGTCCCCGGCGCTGCAAAGCGAGCGCTCAACCCACTGTGCCATCCCGGCTTCCCCGATATTTTAACAGATGCACAAAAAACTGACACTTACCCAGTGTAGGCAAAGGGTGGTGAAAAGAGATTAGCAATCATTTCAGGCTGGACTCCCACCATCCAGCAGGGAAACTGAGGGCTGAAGGTGTAACATGGAGGTGGCTGGTGAAGAAAAAGGGTTCAGGGAAGGAAGGAAGTGGGGGTGCTGGAGAAGGGACTGGGGAAGAGGAGGTAGGGAAGGAGCTAGAGGTGATAAGAAAAGAAATTAAAGATGTGCAACCAGGGAGAAGTGGGATCAGAGCCATCTTTTCCTGATATAGAAGATATTTAGAAAATAAAATGGCTTGTGAAAATGCCACTAAACTCCTTAACCATTAACTTGGCAAGGAGATGGGTTGCTTTTCATAGAAAATGTCAAAGAGGTAAAGGAGATAAAGATACAGTGAGGGACTAACTCAAGCAGTTCCCTTTTCTCCACAGACACAGATTTTGTGTGGCCTCAAAAAGAAAAAAGAAAAAGAACGATGGCAGCTAAGTAACTGGTGATCACTATCTATTACGACACAAAAACTCTTACAATGCATGGTATTTACCCTGTTTTTCCTTCATCATATATTTTTGTCATAAAAAGATCATGAGGACAAGAGCATTTCAAATTAATATTCTGTTCTGTGTAGGAATCAGAGGGCTTTGAGCAAAGAGTCAAAATTTGTTTTTTGTTGTGAAGACATTCATTGATTTAAAATCCTTTAGATGGGCAGGGAGTAGAAAAAGAAAGTCAAATGAAAGCAAAACAGCAAAACAAAAAGCATTCTATTTTCTTTCAGAACCCAGTCCCTCCAAACAAGGGTAAGCCAGACAGTGGTCTGGACGTTTGAGCAGGTCCAGGACCACTCTCACTTGCTCTGAAATCCAGCATGGAAAACCCAAGTAATTCAGTACAAGAATAAAACTTTCAATATGGGTATCAAATTCTTCTTACATTGATAAGCCTAGAGCACAATTAATTTTTTTTTCAATTTTTAATTTCATTGTGGTAAGTATACTTAACATGAATTCTACCCTCTAAACAAATTTTTAAGTGAACACAGTATTGTTGACTCTTGGCACAACATTGTATAGCTGATATCTAGAGCTTATTCATCTTGTATAATATAACAGAAACTTTATTCGTGTTGATGAGTAACTGCATGTATCCCCCACAGCCCCAGACAACCACCATTATAATCATTGACTGTTTTAAGTACCTCATATAAGTGAAATCATATAGGCTTTTTTCACATACTGGTTATTATGAATAGTGCTACAATGAACACAGGAATGCTGATACTTCTTCAAAATCCTAATTTCAGTTCTTTTGTATAAATATTCAGATATGGAATGCTGGCTCATATGGTAGTTCCATTTTTAATTTTTTGAGTACTATTTATATAGTTTTCTATAGCAGCTGTACCATTTTGCAATTCTTCTTTTTAAAGATTTATTTTATTTTATTTTTGACAAAGACAGAGAGGCAGAGAGAAGGGGGAGGGCCTAGAGCAGTATCCATAGTTGTACATCATCAGTTTTCAACATGGTTTCTTTCCACACAGGTGGGCAGGGGCCACGCAGGGCGGGAACTGGGCTGGGATCCTCCCTGGTGGGAGGCATGCCCTTCGTGCTAGGGGCCAAATCCAGGGGCAAGAACCGAAATGGGGGCCTCCCACATGGGAAGCACACTCCAGTTCAGTATATGGGTCCACACGAGCCAGGGCCAGGATTTTATCTTCGGTCTCTGGGGCTGCAAAGCATGTGCTTAACCCACTGAGCTATCCCGGCTTCCCCCATTTTACATTTCTACCAACAGTGTACAAGGATTCCAACTTCACTTTCTTATGAACATCGTCTTTTCTAATTAATTAATTAATTTCTTTATTGGTAATATCATCCTGATGGATGAGAAGTGACATCTCATTGTGGGTTTTTTCTTATGTTTTGTTTTGTTTTTGGCATTTCTATGATGATTAGTGCTGATGAGCATTTTTCATATACCTGTTGTCTATTTGTATATCTTGTTGAGAAAACTGTCTATTCAAGTCCTTAGCCCATTTTAAAATCAGGGTATTAGTTTTTCAATTCAGTTGTAGGAGTTTCTTACATATTTTGAATATTAACTCCTTATTAGATATATGGTTTGAATATTTTCTCCCATTATTTAGATTGCCTTATCACCTTATTACTTGCTTCTTTTACTATGCAGAAACTTTTTAGTGTGATATTGTTTATTTATTTTTGTTTACTGTGCTTTTAATTTTACATCCATGAAAACATTGCTGAGATCAATATCATGAAGGTTTCCCCTGTCTTTTCTTCTAGGTGTTTTATACTTTCAGGTCTTATGTTTAGATCTTTAAGCCAGTATGATTTGATTTTTGAGTATAGTGTAAGATAAGGGCCTAAGCTTTCTTTGCATGTGAAGATCCAGTTTTCTCAACATTATTTGTTGAAGAGACTACGTTTTCCTTATTGTGTACTCTTGGCACCCTTGTCAAAGATCAATTGACTGTATATGTTTAGATTTATTTCTGGGTTCTCTATTCTGTTCTACTTATTCTACATATCTGTCTACATGCCAGTACTGTACTGTTTTGGTTGCTATTACTTTGTAATATATTTTCAAACAAGGCAGTGTATTGCTTTCAACTTTGTTCTTCTTTCTCAAGATTGATTTAGTTGTTTGTGGTCTTTTATAGTTCCATATGCATTTTTGAAATTTTTTTATTACAAAAAACAAAACCACTCTGATTTTGATAAGGATTGCTTTGAGTAGTACAGACATTTTAAAGGTATTAAGTCTTGTAATCCATAAACGCGAATGTCTTTCTGTTTGTATATTGTTTAAGTTCCTTCATCAATGTTTTGTAGCTCTCAGTATATGTTTTTTACCTGCTTGGTTAGGTTTATTCCTACATATTTTTATTATTTTTGGTGCCATTATACATGGGATTGTTTTCCTAATATCCTGTTCAGATAGTTTTTTGTTAGTATATAGAAAATCAACTGGTTGTTTAATGTTGATTTGATTTCCATTTTAAAATTAGTTGTAATAGTTTTTATGGATTCTCTAGGGGTTTCTATATATCAGATCATGTCATCTGAAAACAAGGACAATTTTACTTCTTTCTTTCAGATTTGGATGCCTCTTCTTGCCTAATTGCTCTGGCTTGGACTCTCAGTGTTATGTTGGATAGAGATGCTGAGAGTGGTCATCCAGGCTTTGCTCCTGATCTTAGAGGAAAAGCTTTAAGTTTTTCACAATTGAATATGATGTTAGTTGTGGGGTTTTTATAATGCCCCTTTTTTTATTGAGATAATTTGCTTCTAGTTTGTTTCTTTTCTAGATTGTTGAGAGTTTTATTGTGAAAAGTTGTTGAATTGGTTAAACACTTTTCTGCATCTATCTAAATGATCATGTGATTTTTGTCGTTATTCTGTTAATGTGGTGTATCACATTAATTAATTTTAGTATGTTGAACCATCTTTGCATCCCAGGGATAAATAAAGTATGATCCTTTCAGTGTGCTGTAGGATTAGATTTGCTGGTATTACATTGAAGATTTTTGCATTAATATTCATCAGTAGTTTTCATTTTTTGTCTAGCTTTGGTAACATGGTAATGCTGGCCTCATAAAATGAGTTTGAAAGAGTTCCTTCTGCTTCAATTCTTGGGAGAGTTTACAAAGGATTTGTGATGGAATCATAAGTGGGATGCCAGGATGCTGAACAGGTTGAGTGCTTGCCTTGCAACCGTGGAGTCTGGGGATCGAGTTCTGGCCTTGGACCATACAAACCCACATACTAAGCTACACTGCACTGGTAACCGCTGGGATGGCTCGGCAGTGAAGGTGCTCAGCTCCTATGCGGGAGGCCCCCAGTTCAGTTCCAACCCTCGTGGCCCCACATTCACCTGTGTGGAATAAAACCATGTCACGACTAATAATGTTCAACTATGAAGACTCCCCCCATCTCTCTGTCTCTGTCTGTCTGTCTGTCTCTCACCTTCTCTCAAACAATAAAATAAATCTTAAAAATAAGAATCATAAGTGATTACTATGAGTGCTTATATGCCAACAAATTGCATAACCTAGAAGAAGTGAATAAATTCCTAGAAACATACAACCTACCAAGACTAAATAATGAAGAAATAAAAAGCCTGAACAGACCTATAACTAGTATGAGGATTGAGTTAAGAATCAAGACCTCCTAACAAAGAAAAGCCCAAGACTACGTAGATTCACTGCTGAATTATATCAATAATTCTTTATTCTAGAAATGTTAAGTGTCCCTCTATCCTTCAACAATGCTAGCACAACTGAATGGGTAGGTAAAGTTATCAAGATAAGTAATTTTTCCCGCTTTAATATTTTTGTTTTGACATATGTAGGCATAACAAAAAAAAAAAAAAGGAGTTTTAATCCCGAGTGTCATTATCTTCATGTTCTTTATATGGCTAATAACTTTATCTCTTACCTCTGTTAGTGAACTCTGGAAAAATCATTGATTGCAATCTCTTTAGCTTAAGGGAATTCTCATCAAGATGCCAGAATAAATGTGCAGATCCTCATACTGAAAAGAAGATCTGAAAAGAAGGTGTGCATTGGATGACCATGTCCCTGAGAAAGTCAAACAAACAAACAAACAAACAAAAACAAATTAGGAATTTCTACAGCTTTCCAGTTATGTTCTCTCATTTATAAATGGGTGTATTTATGGAAAGTAAGCTTTACTGTGGAAGCTGTTTTCAGTGACATTCCAGAAGCCAGAAACTCAAGGCCTGTTTTGCTTAAATTGAGAAGAAAAATGTAGGAGGGAAGGGAAAGGATCTGGGGGCGGGGGAGGGAATAAAAGAAGCAAACAAAAAGACTGATGAATGCAACATGATTTTGTGGCATTGCTATTCCAGTTAATGTTTTGTCTGGAAACCTTGACCAGTGTAGCTGTGTCAATGCAGCCAATGCTGACATGATTTTCCAGTGGCTTGATCACATTGCCCTTGGGTTCTCCTCCAGGGCTGTCCTTCTGCAGCTAGGAGGCTGAGTCTTTGCCATGTGGCTTCTGTGGTTCTATGGTTTAGCTCAGGGTCTCCCTACTATCCCCTTTGGGAGCTTGCTTCACACATTCGTGCACCTGCCTGGCTGCTCTAGGCACACAACATTACAAACTCTGGACCCTCTCTTAAAGGTTGTAGAGGTTGTAACTCAGTAGTGAACTTATCCTGAGAAGCTGTCATAGAAACATAGAAACAGGAAAAGAAACTTTCCTGCCTCCGATATGCCGCATAGCCACCTTGGCTCCTACCAGACAGGCTTTCCTGTGCACACAGTTTTGATTTTATAACTGACCTCAAATCTGGTTTGACCGAACCATGCAGGCCCACTGATGGTGACTTCGGCGTCATGGCCTGAGAATTTATCAGGTCCTACGGAGGCTCCTTGGATGAAAGGGTACAGTCTAGTCCTCAACCAGTGATTTCCTTATATCTCATGCTAGAACCAACACTTGCTGCCTGACCTGCCACAATGACATACACACCCTGATGTCAGTCCTAAATCACATGTTCATTTCTCTCCCACAGCTCATGGAGACTTCCATGACGTGCAGCCTCCTGCCTGGAGGGTTGTTTCACACTCTTGCAGAAATCTGAAGACCATGCTGAGGGAATACATTGTCAAAGAATCTGGAAGAAAAGCAGTATATGGCAGAGCAGTAATTCAGAGTTTTGGTTTCCCTCTGTGGCCAGGCTTGGCCTTCAAGCACGAGCTGGCTTTGCAGCTTGTGAAGAGGTGTGGAGCACTTTTCCTTTGCTACCCTGGTGTCTGCAGATATCTTAGCCATCCCTCAGGGCGAAGATGTTACAGTAGACTGTCTGTTAAGCAGCACCCATGGGGATTGGTAGATACTGGATAAATGTAAGTAGACTCTCCATTAACCGGAACTCAAGCAATTGGCACTCTCAAGCACCCAGCAAACTTTTTTTTTTTGCTTGAGAGTGCTGGTCACTTGAGTTCTGGTTAACAGAGAGCCTACTGTATTTTCTAAAATACTATATAGTGAAAATTTAGTTACTCCCTAAGAAAAATTTTAGTACCAGCTTTGAAGATAAAAATTCTTTTTCTGATTATTAAAGCATTGCCTACTATTTTGAGTGATTTCAGAAATTAAAAATACCAATGTTCTTGTTACCTAGAATTAGTCATTATTAGCAGTGTGGTTTATTTCTTTCCAATATTTTTTCTAACATATGTTAGGGCTAAATAAGTGAACTATATTGAAATTATTATTCTGTTTTGGATACTGTTCTTTACATTTAACACTTGATGAACATTTTCTTCAAAACCAAAACTTTTATTATGAAAACAATAATATTAAAGAACAGTATAGTAAATAGTATAATATAGTATAATAGTATATAGTATAATAGTATAGTATAATAATAGTAAAGAACAGAAAACCATTCAAAATAAAACAGATACTAACAAATGATAAGAGATCTTGCTTCAACCTGTATCCTCCCACCTCCACCATACACTTAGCAACTCTCCTCATGGAGACACACTTTACCTGTTGTTCTTCTAAGACAATTTAAAGCACATATGTATTGCTCTATTTGGTAATTTATTTGATGAAGATGTTTTCTATTAATTTTCCAGAATGTGGTTGAAGAACTCACCAACATTTCCCCCACCTTCTCTGCTCCTCTCTACTATAAAAAAAAATTATTTTAAAACTTTTATTCTACTTTTATAATTCTCAACAGTGTACTTTTTTTATTGTTAAATTTATTGGGGTGATATTGGTTGATAACAATTACATTGTTTATACATTGCATTATGTGCTCACCACCCAGAATCAGCTCTCTTTCCATCACCGTATATTTCATGCCACCTCCCTACACACCCCCAGCTCTCCCACCCACCTCCCCCCTTACCCTCAAGTAACCACTAAACTATTGACTATTCATGAGTTTTTGTTTGTTACTTTCAGTTTATATTCCACCTATGAGTAAAGTCGTATGTTTCTTGATTCTTTCAGTCTGATTTATTTCACTCAATAAGATGTTTTCACTCAATAAGATGTTTTCAAGGTCCGTCCATGTTGTCACAAATTGCTGTATATCTTTTTTTCTTATTGGTGAGTAGTATTCCATTGTATAAATGTACCACATCTTCTTTTCCAGTCATCTATCAAAGGACACTTTGGGTGTTTCCACAACTTGGCCATCATGAATAGTGCTGCGATGAACATTGGGGGTACATATATCTTTGTGGATTAAGTTTTTCAGGATTTGGGGCAGATACTTATGAGAGGAATTGCTGGGTCATATGGCAATTCCATTCCTAGTTTTTTGAGGAATCTGCACACTGTCTTCCACAATGGTTGTACCAGTTTACATTCCCACCAGCAGTGTATGAGGGTTCCTTTTTGTCCACAGCCTCTCCAGCACTTGTTATTCCTTGTCTTGTTGATCATAGCCATTCTACCAGGTGTGAGGTGGTATCTCATGGTTTTAATTTGCATTTCCCTAATTGCTAGTGATGTTGAGCATTTTTTCCTGTTATCTGTTGGCTGTTTGTATGTCTTTAGGGGAGAAGTGTCTGCTTAGGTCTTCTGCCCATTTTTCTTTTCTTTTCTTTTTTTTTAAGATTTATTTTATTGTTTTTGACAGAGACAGAGAGAGAGACAGAGGCAGAGAGAGAAGGAGGAGGGCCCAGAGTAGTCTCCATAGTTATACATCACCAATTTTTCCACATGATTTTGTTCCACACAGGTGGGAGGGGGCCACACAGAGTGGGAACTGGGCTGGGGGCCTCCCTCAGGGGAGGCACACCCCCTCGAGCCAGGGGCCCAACTGGGAGGGGGAGGCAAGGACCAAACTGGGGGCCTCCCTCATGGGAAGCACACCCCAGTTCAGCATATGGGTCTGCATGGGCTGGGACTGGGATTTGATCCTCCATCCCTGGGGCTGTAAAGCAAGTGCTTAACCCACTGAGCCATCCTGGCTTTCCCTTCTGCCCATTTTTCAATTGGATCATTTGTTTTTTTTGTTGTTGACTTGTATTAGTTCTATATATATTTTAGATATTAGTGCCTTATCAGAGGCATTGTTTGGAAATATTTTCTCCCATTCGATTGGTTTCCTTTTTACTTTGTTGACAGCTTCTTTTGCTGTGTAGAAGCTTTTTAGCTTGATAGAGTCCCACTCATTGATTTTTGCTTTTACTTCCTTTGCCTTTGGGGTCAAGTTCACAAAGTACTCGCTGAGCCCAAGGTCATAAGTGTAGTTCTGATTCTCTCTTCTTTGCACTTCATTGTTTTGGGGTCTTATGTGGAGGTCTTTAATCCACTTTGAGTTAATTTTGGTATATGGTGAGAGTTCACAGTCCAGATTCATTCTTCTGCATGTGGTTTTCCAATTTTCCCAGCACCATTTACTGAAGAGGCTTTCTTTTCTCCATTGGATATTTTTTGCTCCTTTGTCAAAGATTAGCTGTCCATATATTTTTGGGGTTATTTCTGGGTTTTTTTATTCTGTTCCATTGGTCTGTATGTCTGTTTTTCTTCCAATACCAAGCTGTTTTGATTATTGATGCTTTGTAGTATAGACTGAGGACAGGGAGCATGATGCTGCCAGCCTTATTCTTTTTTCGGAGGATCGCTTTGGTGATTTGGGCTCTTTCGTGGTTCCATATGCATCTGATGATTTTTTGCAATCCATTTCTCAAAATAACATCTGTGGGATTTTGATGGGAATTGCATAAAATCTGTATAATGCTTTGGGTAATATAGCCATTTTAACTATGTTGATTTTTCCAATCCACGAACATGGAACATCTTTCCATTTCTTTGTATCTTCTTCAATTTCTTTTAATCGTGTCTTATAGTTTTCCAGGTATAAGTCCTTCATGTTTTTTGTCAAGTTTATTCCTAAGGATTTTATTCTTTTTGTTTTGATCGCAAACAATATTGTTTTCCTCATTTCTTTTTCTGAAGTCTCATTGTTCGTATATAAAAATGAATGATGTGAAGTGGACTTGTACATCTGTAAACTGTCTAATTGTTACCAACCAATGTAACCTCATCAAATTTAACAATAAATTAAAACAAAAAACAAAAAAAAACTTATATAATGTTAGAAAAAAAAAATGCTGTAGATTTTTGTATATTGATTTTGTATCCTGCAACTTTACTATATTCATTTATTATTTGTAATAGTTTTCTGGTGGAGTCTTTAGGGTTTTCTATATAAAGGATCATGTTGTCTGCAAAAAGTGACAGTTTGACTTCTTCATTCCAAATTTGGATGCCTTTTATTTCTTTTTCCTGCCTGATGGCTCTGGCTAAAACTTCCAGCAATATGTTGAATAGCAGTGGTAACAGGGGACATCCCTGTCTCGTTCTAATTTTAGAAGAAAAGATTTCAATTTTTTCCCATTCAGTATGACATCCGCTGAAGGTTTGTCATATATGGTCTTTATTATGTTGAGGTACTTTTCTTCTATACCCATTTTATTAAGTGTTTTGTTTATAAATGGATGTTGTATCTTGTCAAATGCTTTTTCTGCATCAATTGATATAATCATATGTTTTTTATATTTTATTTGTTAATGTGGTGCATTTCATTGATTGATTTGCATATTTTGAGCCATCCTTGTGCCCCTGGTATGAATCCTACTTGATTGCAACGTATAATCTTTTTTGGGGTTTTTTTTTAATTGGTTTTTGACAGAGAGAGAGACAGACAGAGAGACAGAGAGAAGGGGGAGGGCCCAGAGCAGTCTCCACAGTTGACAGCATTACTTTTCCATATAGTTTCACTCCACAGGTGGGAGTGGGGCTGCGCAGGGCAGGAACTGGGCCAGGAGCCTCCCACATAGGCCCCAGCAAGAACTGAACTGGGGGCACACCTCAGTTCAGCATATGGGTCCGCCTGGGCCGGAACCGGGATTTGATCCTTGGTCTCTGGGGCTGCAAAGTGAATGCTTAACCCGCTGAGCCATCCCAGCTTCCCCAATGATGTATAATCTTTTTAATGCTTTGTTGTATTCTATTTGCTAGTATTTTGTTTAGGATTTTTGCATCAGTGTTCATCAGAGCTATTAGTCTATAGTATTCTTTTTTTGTGATATCCTTGCCAGGCTTTGGAGTTAGGGTAATGTTCGCCTCATAGAATGAGTTGGGAAATATTGACTCTTCAATTTTTTGGAAAAGTTTGAGGAGGATAGGTGTTAGTTCCTCTTTGTATGCCTGATAAAACTTGTTAGTGAGACAAGCTGGTCCTGGACTCTTGATTTTGGGGAGGTTTTGGATGATTGTTTTAATTTTCTTACTGTTGCCTGGTCTGTTTAGGGTATCCAGTTCTTCTTGATTCAGTCTAGGTAGACTACGTGTCTCTAAAAACTTGTCCACTTCTTCTAGGTTGCAAAATTTGGTGGCAATAGTCCTTCATAGTATTCTTGTATGATCCTTTGTATTTCTATGGTATCAGTTGTAATTTCCCCTCTTTCATTTCTAATTTGGATTATCTGTGTGTTTTCTTTTTTTCCCTTGGTGAGCCTAGCCAGAAGTTTATTAATTTTATTAATTTTTTCAAAGAACCCACTCTTTGTTGCATTATTATTATTTTTTCTATTCTCTATTTCATTTAGTTCTGCTTTAATTTTTATTATTTCCTTTCTTCTTGCTTTGGGTGTTTTTTGTTCTTCTTTTTCTAGTTATTAAAGATGTGATATTAGGTTGTTTACTTGTGATTCTTTTTGTTTGTTTATTGAAATAGGCCTCTAGTGATATAAATTTCTCTCTTATTACTGCTTTTGCTGTATCCCAGTAATTTTGGTATGTTGTGTTTTCATTGTCATTTGTTTTTATGTATTTTTTAATCTCTTCTTTTATTTCTTTATTGGTCCAGGCATTTTTAAAAATAACATGTTGTTTAATCTCCATGTATATTTGTTTTTTTTTCTGCTTTCTTTTTGTAGTTGATCTCCAATTTCAAAGCTTTGGCTATCAGAGAATACAGTTGGTATGATTTCAATCTTCTTAAATTTGTTGAAGCTAGCTTTGTGTCCCAGCATGTGGTCCGTCATTGAGAATGTTCCATGTGTATCAGAAAAGACTGTATATCATGTGTATTAGGATGAAGTGTCCTGTAAATATCTATTATGTACAGTTGCTGTAATGTATCATTTAAAGCTGATATTTCTTTGTTTATTTTATGTTTGGATGACCTATCCATGGCTGTCAATGGGGTGTTTAAGTCCCCTACTATAATTGTGTTTTGGTCAGTTTCTCCTTTTAGATCTGTTTGTAGTTGCTTTGTAAATTTTGGTACTTCTTGGTTGGGGGCATATATATTAATAAGTGTAATATCTTCTGTTGTATTGTCCCCTTTATCGTTATGAAATGTCCATTTTTGTCTCTTACTATCTTTTTGATCCTGAAGTCTGCTTTGTCAGATATAAGTATGGCTACACCTGCTTTTCTCTAGGTGCCAATTGCTTGGAATATTTTTTCCCACCCTTTCACCTTGAGTCCGTGTTTGTCCTTGTGGCTGAGGTGTGTCTCTTATAAACAGCATAAGGTTGGTTTTTGTTCTTTAATCCATTTTGCTACTCTGTGTCTTTTTATTGGTGATTTTAGTCCATTTACATTTAGGATGATGATTGCTATATGAGGCTTTCCTATAGCCATTTTATGTTTTGTTTTCTGGTAGCTCTCTGTCTCTCTTTTTTTAACTGCTTCTTTGCTTTTTTATTCCTATTGGTTATTTTAGTTTGATGGTGTTTATGAGTGTTTTCTTTTTCAGTTTTCTCACCTTTTATTGTTATGTGTCCCAGTTCTAAGTTATTTTTCAGTGGTTACCATGAACTTTATATAAAAGAAAGTTTTGTATATGCAGTGGTTCCTTTTCTTAAGGATGTTTCTTACCTCTATTCTCTTTGGAAATTAAACTTTTACTTCCTCCCCTTTTGTTTTTGTTGTTCCAGTTTATCCCTGTTTACTTTTTTTTGTTTCATGTCTAATAGCCTCCATCACTATTACTTGAAATGCTGGCCGTGTGCTGGAGAATTCCTTCAGTTTCTGTATGTCTGAAGAGGTCTTTATTCTTCCTTCATATCTAAAGGATAACTTTTCTGGATACAGGATTCTTGGCTGGTATTCTCCTTTAATATTTTGAATACTTTGTTCCATTCCCTTCTGGCTTGTAGAGTTTCTGTTGAGAAGTCTGATGATAGTCTGATGGCTTTCCTTTATAGGTTATGGTGTTCTTTTTTTTCTGGCTGACTTGAGGATTTTCTCTTTTTTTTTTTTTTGTCTTTGACCTTTGATAGCTTCAGTATAATGTGCATCAGAGAGGGTCTGCTAGAATTCAGGTAGCTAGGGGTTCTGTTTCCTTCTTGGATTTGAGGTTCCAGTTCTTACCATAGATTTGGGAAGTTCTCATCTACTATTTGTCTGAGTAAATTCTCTGTGCCCATCTTATCCTCTGCTCCCTCTGGAATACCTATTATTCTTACATTATTCTTTCTAATGAATTCAGATAGTTCTTGTAGATATCTTTTATTTCTTTTAGCTTTTAGGTCTCTCTCTTCTTCCTTCTGTGACATTTCCAAATTTTTGTCTTTGATTTCACTAATTTTTTCCTCCATCTGGTCAGCTCTGCTTTCTATGCTAGCTATTTTATTTTTCATTTCTTTATTGTGTTGTTTGTATCCAAAATTTCTATTTGCTTCTTTTTCATAGATTCAATTTCCTTTCTGAGATCACTTAGCTCCCTCTGTATACTCTGACAGTTTTCTTTGAGCTCTTTGAGGATTTTCAGAATTGCAGTCTTGAATTCTGTGTCATTTAGCTCATATGTTTCCATTTCTTCAAGTTCCTTTTCTGGAGATTTTTCTCTTTCTTTCTGAGCACTTTTGTTCATAAGGGTATTCATCACTGTTGGAACATTTTGTTTCCTGGACATAAGGACTTTCCCCCTGATAGATGTGAAGAAATCTTTCTTTTGCTTCCTAGCTGGTGTTGCTGCAGTGTCTTATAATATTTTCTCTTGTTTATTTGGTTTTATTACAGTGGGAGACTTCTTAGAAGGTGGGCTTCCTTTTGACTCAGTCACCCTAGTCTCTGTATACCTCCTCTTTAGGAAGGTATGGTGGGCGATGGTATTCTATGCCTCTGAGATCTCAGTGCTGTCAGAAGCTGCCACACCTGTGCTTCAGTTTTCCTAGATTCCTCTGCTGGCTTCAGGGGGAAAGGTGGGGGAGGGGTTTGCTAGGAAAGGTGCAGAACTGTTTGCATCACAGGGTAATGACAGCTTCCCAGCAGCAGCTCACTGAAGGCAGGCTCTGGATGAGGCCAGCGGGGCAAGCCTTGGGAGACAGCAAAGGGAAACAGGCAGGCTCTGTGTCCAAGGCCATGAAGTGCTCTGGCTGGGGTCCCACCTCTTTGAGAGCCACTCTGCACTTCAGCTGCTGGTACCCTCCTGCTGCTGGCACTCCAGCCACCAGAATGCCAGCCACCTGCTCTGGTCACCAGCCTTAAGCTCTGGGCCCCCAGCTCCAGCCACCTGACCCACACACTGGCAGCTGCACTCTCACTCCAGTCACCCGCACCGATCTCTGGCTGCTGCTGGGGCCTCACTCTGGCCTCCTGCCCCGGGCTCTGGCTGCCCTCACCACGCCCCAGCTGCTCTCCCCACACTCCCTCTGGAGCCTCTGGCCACTGTCAGCTGCGCCCACTTTTCCTGTCCACCCCACGCTCTGGCATCTGCGCCTACACCTCTATCCATTCCAGGCCTCCAACCCATCCAGAGTCGTTCTGCACCTGGACCCGCGCCCGCAGCTCCCACCTTAGTCAGTCTGTCCTGTGCTGGACTCGGGGCAGCCTCTGGGTCATCACTGGGTGGGTCTCCGGGTCGCGCTCCGCAGTGGGTCTCCACACAGCTCCCTTTCTTTCTCTCTCACTTGCCTCCATTTTTCTGGCTTTATCTGGTATTTTCTTGTGCTGAGTGAGTCCCTCAGCTGAGGCTGTGTGTTGCTTAGGGATTCTCTGGTTGGATTCTAGTTGTTTTAATTGTTGTCTTTCCAGGAGAGGTTTCAAGAGCTCCTCTTACGCCTCCATCTTGATGATGTCTGTCAACAGTGTACTTAGAGCTTCTACTTATTATTATTATTATTATTATTGTTTTGGCATTTGGTTACTTCCTCTTGAGTTTCCACCAGGAAAAGGACAGAATTAATACCCATGCAGCACTTCCCACCTCTTTTGGCCCTTTGTCTCTCAACTCTTCAGTAACTCCATTACTTTTCTTTGATGGGGTTCATAATATTTACATTTGTGTTTTCAGCTATATTAAATTGGCATATCTGTATTTGGCCTATAGATTGATATTAAATGCTGAAAACTATAGTGTTTTATTATACTATAAACCAAGTAGTGACATTGGACATATAAGAAGAAAAGATATCACTAAATTTGTGCTTCTTAAAGGAGAAAGACCTAAATTGTTTCTGTCTGAGGCCATGGTTCCCAAACTGTGGATAAAGTGCCCAGGAGCACCAAAGCAACTCACAGAACTCCTGAGATATTTCAAACTCTCCTAGAGAAGATTGTGTCCTTGACATCTGACCCACCCCATGTGGGGTCAAGGTCATTTGTAGTTTTAAACACTAGATGTGTTCTGTTCTTTGTCAAAGGTGGTCATGGTGATTAAAGAAAAATAAAAGGGAACAAGAGAGATGGTGTGTTAATTTGCAAGGGCTGCTATAACAAAATACCCCAGACTAGATGCTGTAAACAACAGCAATTTGTTTCTTCAGTGTTCTAGAGACTCAAAGTTTGAGATCAAGGTGTCAGGAGAGTTGGTTCCTTCTGAGGCTTCTCTCCTTGGCCTGCAGATGGCGGTTGAAGGATGTCAGTGTATGCCACCCTCCCAAATATGCTACTTTGGTATAAAGACTATTTTAAGCTGAAGGCAATTGGGAATCAACAGATAAAGGAAGAGTTCTCTGCCTGCCTTATCTGCGAAAGCAGGGTATGAATTTTCTTTTGTGCAGGTGTCACCCAACCCGTATCCGGAAGAAAGAAGCTCTCTTAATCCCAGAGATGGAGCGTCACACTGAGATGAGTTTGCACACACAGGCTTTACTAAAATTACTCTTATCTTTCATTAGTTTCCTCATATCATCCCCAGTCACTTTCCATGATTTGTCATCTCTTAGGGCCCAAATCCTCTTTCTTTTGGTAAGATGGTACATAAGCTCAGAAAACTGCTTTTTTAAAGTTTCACTTCTTTTCTGTGAACTGTCATGCATGTAAATATTAATAAAAATTGTGTACTTTTTCTCCTGTTAATCTGTCTTTTGTTAGTTTAATTTGCATGCCCCAAGAGCTGCACCTAAGAGGGTAGAGAAACAGTTTTTTCTCCCAACATCATCTTTTTGCTGTGTCCTCACCTGGCCTTTTTTCTGTGCGTATGTGCCCTGATGTCTTCTCCTCTCATATAAGGTCAGTGGTCCTATTGAAATAGGGCCTCATTCATGTGACTTTACTGAACTACCTCTTTAAAGGCCCTATTTCCAAATATAGTCATATTGGGGGTTAGGGTTTCAACATAGGAATTTTAGGTACATAATTTAGTTCATAACAGATAATGTCTCATCTGATTCTGATGTTTGAAAAGTTGTTCAGTGCCCAATAGGCACAGAGATAAATAATAAGAAATTGTGGTTAATAAAATAAAAAAAATTGTTTTTTGTTCATTATAAGTATAATTTTTATCAAATAGGTACTATGTTGTTAGGGCATTAATACTTTGAAGTTGTTTGAATGTAAATATGAACTGTTGGGTATTTCTTTGGCCTAGAGGTTCATAAAACAATGGCTGAGATCCAAAGGGTACTGTCAGTGGAGAGCATTTGGGTTTCGTTTGATGAGTGATCTCTCCCTGCATGTGTAGATGGCAGGATGCAAGGGCATGTCCTGGCATCAGGACTTGTGTCCCCCACCCTTGCTTTAGTAAACTTCTTTTTTTTATTTTAAAGATTTATTTTGATTGTTTTTTGACAGAGAGAGAAACAGACAGAGAGAGACAGAGAGAAGGGGGAGGGCCCAGAGCAATCTTCATAGTTGATAGCATTAGTTTTCCATATTATTTTCCTCCACAAGTGGGTACGGGGCAGCACAGGGCAGGAACTAGACCGGGAGCCTCTCGCATAGGTCCCAGCAAGAACTAAACTGGGGACACACCCCAGTTCAGCACGTGGGTCTGCCTGGGCTGGACCCGGGATTCGATCCTTGGGCTCCAGGGCTGCAAAGCGAGCTCTTAACCCATTGAGCCATCCCACCTTTCCCTGAACTTCTTTTTTTTTGTTGTGAAAGATTTTTTATTTTATTGTTTGAGAGTAAGTGATAGAGAGAGAGGAAAAGAGAGGAAGAGAGAGAGAGAGAAGAAGAAGAAGAAGGAAGAAGAAGAAGAAGAAGAAGAAGAAGAAGAAGAAGAAGAAGAAGAAGAAGAAAGAAGAAGAAGAAGAAGAAGAAGAAGAGAGGGCCCAGAGTAGTCTCCATAGTTGTACATCATCAGTTTTTGACATGGTTTAGTTTCACACAGGTGGGTGGGGACTGCACAGGGCGGGAACTGGGCTAGCAACCTCTCACATGGGAGGCGTGCACCCTCGAGCCAGGGGCTGAACCAGGGGGTGAGAACCAAAATGGGGCCTCCCCTTTGGGAAGCACACCCTAGCTCAGCATATGAATCCTCATGGGCCAATCTGGGATTTGATCCTCAGTCCCCAGGGCTGCAAAGCGAGCTCTTAACCCACTGAGCCATTCCAGCTTCCCCAGAACTTTTTCTTTATAAGAAAGATTTGAAGAAATAAAAAATCTTTATCACCCAATAGGTGAATGTCTAGAAGCTGTTTTGGGTACTTGGACAATTTAAATACCAAAGAAGATCTGAATTTATTTTACTGAGCTGAATAGTGTCCCATTCCTCCCCATTTATGTTCACTAGGAACCTCAGAATGTGGCCTTGTTTGGAAATAAGGTCTTTGCACATGTAGTTAGTTCAGGAATTTGAGCTCCTGAATTTAGAGTGGCCCTAAATTTAATGAATAGTGTCTTTGTAAAGGAAAGAGAAAGATTTAGACACAGACACAAAGAGAAGGCAATGAAGGCAAAGGTTAGAGTTGTGTTCTCATAAGCCAAGGAGTGGCAGGAGCTGTCAGATGATGGAAGAGGCAAGGAAAGGTTCTGCTCTACAGCCTTGTGACTTCTGGCATCTTGACTTCAGACTTCTGATTTCTGAAGAACCATGAAAGAATCAATTTCTGTTGCAGTAAGCAAACCTGTGGTAATTTGTTAGAGCAGCTTTAAGAAACTATGCACTTACTAAGTGCTCACTCACACATAATTTGGTGCTCTGCTGGGCATTACACAAATGACTACCCATTCCCTTATTGTTTTTTAAGATTTGTTTTATTATTTGAGAGAAGATGAGAAAGAGAGAGAGAGAAGTGGGAAGGCCCAGAGTAGTCTCCACAGTTGTACATCATTAGTTGTGACATGGTTTCATTCCACACAGGTAGACATGGGGCTGTGCAGGGCAGGAACTGAACCAGAGGCCTCCCACATGGGAAGCAAGAATCTTCACTGCCAAGCCATCCTGGTGGTCACCAGTTGTACCACAGTTCAGCATACGGGGGTTGCATGGGGTCAGGGAACCACAGACCTTGAGATTATGAGGCAAGTGCTTAACTGCTGAACTATCCCAGCATCCTCTACTCATTTTTCTTTCAGCAAAACTTTCTTGAGTGCCAGGCACTAGTCTGGATGCTCAGGATAGAGAAGACATTGCAGATCAGTCCCCACCTGTGTGGAGTTCAAAGCTTAATTAGAGACACAAAAATGCAAAGTGCGGTAGTCCCTCCACATGCTCGATTTCACTTTCCATGGTCAACTGTGGTCCAAAAAGATTAAATGAAAAACTCTAGAAATAAATAATTCACAAGTTTTAAATTGTGCACTGTTCTAAGTAATGTGATGATACCTCATGTGCTTCTGTTCTGCCCTGGGTATGAATCATCCCTTTGTCCATTGTGTCCATATTGTAGATGTGCCCTGCCTGTTATTCACTTAGTAGCAGTCTCAGTTATCAGATCAACTGTCATAGTATCACAGTGCTTGTGTCCCAGTGACCCTCATTTTACTTAATAATGGCCAGAAAGAATAAGATTAGCAATGCTGGCAATTAGGATATGCAAAGGAGAAGTTGTAAAGTGCTTCCTTGAAGTAAAAGTTGTGTGTCTACACAGGAAAAAAACATAGCATAGAGTTTAGAACTATATATGCTTTTAGGCGTCCACGCAGGGGCTTGGAATGTATCTCCCACAATAGGGGTGGGGGGGGGCTACTGTAACCAAATCGTATTAAAATAGTGTTATGCATGTGGTGATGGAGTGACAGGGTAGAGGGAAGTGTGGTGTCCCAAAAGCCAAGCAAAGGAAGTATTTCCATGGAAGCATTAGTCAAGGGGTCCAGCGCTGCATAGGTGTGAAATATGAAAGTGGAGGACATTGTGACCTTGAGAAAGGAGTCCCAGTGGAAATGTAGTGAGAGAAGTCTGAATGGACTTGCAGGAGAGGAAGTTCTTTTGAGGGGTTCTGCTTCAAGGGGACCATAAAAGTAGAGCAGGAATTGGAAGGGGGTCTTTTTGGTTAGTTTGCTTGCTTTTACATTGAAGGCTGAAGATATTATGGTGTGTGTGCTGAAAAAAAGAACCAGTAGAAAGGAAAGATGATAATATGAGAGAGAGAGAGAGAGAGGGAGAGAGAGAGAGAGAGAGAAGGAAAATTCAGGGGCAAAGTTCTTGTGTAGGATACAGGATGAGACAAGTGGACCAGAGGAGGGAGGGGCTGGCCTTGTATCAGAGCTTCTCTCTTGTAACCAGGGCCAGGATGCAGGTGGGTGAGGAGATTTGGTGGTAGAAGATGAAGTGATTCTCTTCTTGACAGCTTTTTTTTTTTCTCTCTCTCTCAATGAACTAAGAATCAGGATGATCAGTTGAGACAAGAAGACAGGCATTTTGCTCCTGCTCCAACAGGGCTCGTGTACTTGCTGGATCCCTGTGGTGCCACATGGACTAAAACAGCAGAGAGGTGAGCTCCGATGATGGAAGGGTAGGTCATTCCTCTGCTCGAATGGCTCCTGGTTACCTCCAATGATGAGGCCTAAATTCCTGGACTTGCTCTAGGAATCTGCCACGATTGGCCTCTTGTACAGATACGTGGGCCCAGTGTTGCCAGCTCTTCCCATTTATCCAGAGAATCTGGAAATCCTGAGGGCTAGTTAGATGAAAACTCATTTTTTAGTAGAGGCCTAACTTTTTCAAAAATGCTTCACAAGCTGAAATGAACGCCTCTGTAGGTTAGATTTGGACTGTGAGCCACAGGTAGGAACCAACTGCTCCTCTCAGAACTTGCTCTGCCATTCCCGTCACCTTGTTTGCTCTCTTCCTCATGCCTAGAAGACACCCCCAAACCCCAGGACTGTCTGGTGAAGATGTAAATGGCCCAGTTCTGAAGGAAGAGAACGCAGGGGCTAAGACTAGTTCTGCCTCTTGTTAGCACTCATTCCTCATGTAAACTGGTATCAATAGAATACATTTTGTAACTGAGCCCAGGCGGGAGTAAAGGAGGCACTCCCTCCCCATGCTCATCCTGTCCTCTTGGGAGCTGGTGGGGGAGCCCCTCTTTCAACTTTGCTCCACGGGCTCCTAGCTTGCCTCACGGACCCTGGCTGAAGTGAGCAGAATGACAGCACCTGTGAGTACTCAGGACACAGCCTCCAAGTCCTTATCACCAGCACTGTAATCACCATGATTCTGGGGCTGGGCTGGAGGGTCATCTTCTAGGGGCAGGCCTGACCCATCCCCTCTAGGTGGACCTGACACCTCATTCCCTCATTTGGGCCCCTACTGAATGTTGGACATAACTGTTTGTGACGTCACTAACATTTCCTCATCTACATAATGGCAGATTTGTGAATCTCTGAGACCCAGCATGGTCCCTGGCTTGAGTAGGCACATTGCATTTACTGAAGGATTTAATGTGACCTCAAGGCACGTCTGTGATGCCAGGTCTGCTTTCTGAATTCCACACACAAGCTAGTGTGATTTTTTTTTATCACCGCTATTGTCTTATATTTTCTCTATAGTACTGTGGGCAGGTGCTCCTTTTTCAGATTGAACTTGTGTAACTTCCCCAAACTCTGTCTTCTTTTTTTTCCCCTAACATTTCTACAATTCTTTTGAGAGCAGATGTATTCCAGATATTTCTATGCCAGACAACATTCAGCAGGAAAACATTTTTGTACTAACTGTTCTTTTTTGGTTTTGAGTCCTCTTCTCTCCCTCCAACAAACATAAATGTCGTCTTTGGATGGTAAGATTGCATGTAGTTTTTATTATTTCCTTAATAATTTTGTCTAGTTTTCTTTCTTTAACATAAATATTTATTATTTATATAATAAAAACTTATTTTAAAGTATGCACATGCATTATTATTATATACACCTTCATGAATGTCAATCAACAGGAATAATTAAAGAACTCCAAGAATATCTCATCATTTGTTCTTTACTGGAAGTAGAGGATGGGTTCATTTATATACTGAATTTTATTTCATAATAAATACTACTTGAAGCAAGTTTCTAATATGAACAAAAAGTGAAAACCTGTGCCATATTCATTAAATGAGTGAACTGTAAAAGCTCACTGTGACATTTTCTCCCCCTCTCTGCAGACCCCCTCTCTGCAGTGCCTGCCCTATCTGTGACCAGGAGGCTGGTCTGCATGGGCAGAGTCAGCAGACTCCACTCTGGCTGCTGGTTGGGTTTGGCCAATGGCAAGCCCTGGCAGGAGACAGGAGGGAGTAAAGTTGCAGTGTTTCTTTCTTTTCCCAGACCTCTTTCTGCCAGATTGCTGTTGGGTAATTTTTTTATTCTTTATTTTTTGGTATTTCCTTCCTACTTTTTCCTCACAGAACAAAATTAATATTTAAATTTATCATAAATGAGTCAAATCATCATTTTAGAGTGTTTATTATGTACATAATGTTTATTGTGTACACTGTGATAAGTTGCATAGGGGAAATGTATCTTCTTCATCAGGGCAATCTTTATCCAGCCCTAATGGATTTAAGTATTTTCTTCCTTTGTGCTCTCTGGAATGTTTTTGTATCACTAGTGAACCTAATATCTTATGTATGTTTGTTTCTATCTGCTCCAGCCCCCAAATGTGTCTTCTTTTAAGTATTTTTTATTTATTTTATTTTATTATTATTATTTTTGACATTTGATGTAAAAAATTATTGTTATTGTTTTTGACAAAGTGAGAGAGAGAGAGAGAGAAAGACAGAGAGAAGAGGGAAGGCCCAGAGCAGTCTCCATAGTTGCACTTCACTGCTGAGCCATCCTAGAGGTTACCAGTTGCACTGCAGTTCAGCATATGAGTTGCACGGGCTGAGGCTGGAAATTGATCCTCGGACCTTGTGATTGCGAGGCAACTACTCAACCGCTGAGCTGTCCTGGCATCCCCAAGACACACTTTTTTTAATGTACTTTTTTTTTCCCTTAGTGTGTACAGTCCAGGATCACCTATGTTCCAGGAATGTATCTCTCAGCACGTCCCAGGGTGCTGGGTGCACAGCAGGGACTCCCTACACTCCCAATGACTAATAGTCAGGTGGGTTGTCCATCACAGCAGAAATTATACCAGATATAATAGCTGACACACACTTTATTATACATCAGCCACTGTGTTTACTGGCATGTCCTCATTCTACCCTGAAAATAGCTCATGAGCAAATAGCACCTCCACTTCCACTTTACAGATCATGAAACTTGGCCTTGGGGATGGAAACCCAGGTTGTTAACCTCTCAGCCATTTTGCCTCTTCTCTTTGGTGACCATCCCCACTCTTCATAATGGTGATGATTTCAGTGAGCTGTTCTATCACTTTGGGGGCTTTAACATGCCCCTTTAATGAAATCAAGAGAATCTGATTTCTTGTTGAACAAGAAGAGCCCTTCTTCAACATTCCTGCCTCGTGCTAGACTTCCTTCCAGCATGTTCAATCCCACTACATATCTTCTTGCTCACTCCCAGGCCAGCCAGTGTGAAACCAGAGGGCCCATTAACACCTTTTCCCAGGGAACTTGCCTGATCTTCCACAACTGGAGGCCATTTTTCTTTAGGCTTGGCCTCTAAAATGAGCGTATATTAGCTCTTTTGGACTCCCAATTTTAAAACTGAACAGAAAAAAAAGATGACTAAAAAATTCTGCTAACTGCATTTTGGCCAAGCAGCCTGCAGACATTTCCACGGTTCAGAAGCAGCTCACACTCTGTGCCTGCTTAGGTTCTGCTTTCCAACGGATCAATAAAAAAGAAAAAAATAGCTCTTAGGGTGTTGGGGTAAGATTTGAACCACAAACCACATAAAATATTTGGTCATTAAATACTTTTTCCAAAACTCTGGCATGGAATGTCTGACGTCAAGTTTATTGAAGTGGTCTTGAGATTTTAATTTTTATGAAATGAACATGCTTAGGTCAGTTTATTCTCACATTTTCTGTCATGGGAGCATAGAGGTTATGACCTGGATAGGCTGTGAGAGGAGAACCACAAAGCTAAATGAGTAATGGCCTCAACAATTTCTGAATAGTTAAATTTAGTTACATTTGAGTAGCAGAGAGTCTGAGGCAATGAACTTCGATTGTGGTGTTTTGTTAAAAAATGTACCTTTTCTAAGAATTTGTTGACAATTTAAATTCTAGCTGTCATCAATCACATTCCTCAGGCTCAAAGAACATGAAAATGCATGCAAAATATTTGTGAGTTTTTCCCAGAATGAGAAGGAAAAGTTGAGATGGAAAGTAAACAGAGCTATCAAGAGTATCAGCTTAGGGAAAGCCAGGATGGCTCAGTGGGTTAAGTGCTTGCTTTGCAGCCCCAGGAACTGAGGATCAAATTCTGGCCCTGGTCCATGTAAACCCATATGCTGAACTGGAGCATGCCCCCCATGCAGGAGGCCCCCAGCCTGGTTTCCTGCATGGTCCCCATCCACCTGTGTGGAATAAAACCATGTCCAAAACTGATGTACAACTATGGAGACTGCTCTGGGCCCTCCCTCTTCTCTCTGTCTCTCTCTGTCTCTGTCAAAAACAATAAAATAAATTAAAAAGAAAAAGAAGAATATCAGCCTAGACTCACTACTTCTCTATTTTTAAGTAACTGGAAGAAAAAAATACATTGCCTGCTTTCTTGTTGATGTAAAGAACACTTGGAGAGAAAGACACAATTCCATTAGATGTACCTGTGCTATTTGCTCTAGCCTGTGAGAGCCACACAAATGTCTGTGCGCCTACTGAACCTAGAGTGAGCAAACATTCAACTCCCTCCTCAAGTCTGTTTCTTGTTTGTCTCTTTGTTTATTGTGGTAAAAGATACATAACATAGAAATTACCATCTTAACCATTTCTAAGTGAACAGTTCAGTGGCACCAAGTACATTCACAATATTGTACAATCATCCCCACCACTCATCTCCAGAACTTGCTCATCTCCCTAAACAAAAATTCTGTACTCATTAAACACTAACTCCTCATTTCCTCTTCCCTCAGTACCTGGCAACCACCATTCTACTTTTTAAAGATTTATTTTTATTGGTTTTTTGACAGAGGGAGAGACAGAGAGAGACAGAGAGAAGGGGGAGGGCCCAGAGCAGTCTCCATAGTTGACAGCATGGTATAGTTATAGAAACTACCCCTTCCTATCTAGACCTCTTTCTTTCCAACTGCCTAAAGACAAAGAGCATTCATCTCCTATGAGTGGCCTCCATCATGTCCCTGTCACTATCATGTGAAATGGGTATTGTCATCTTGTTTTACAAATAAGGGAGCTGAGACTCAGAGAGGTAAAGGAACCTGGAAAGCAATCCAGTATGTGTGATGGGGCCGAGTTTTATTTGCTGGACTGGCCTTGAATAATGGGTGAAGTTAGAAGGGTACACAATCGACCCAGGAACCAAGCCAACTCCTTTATTACCCTAAACTGGAAGGTTTGTGCTATTTTGCCCTGGGACTTGAGTGTAATAGCTCTAAATTGGGAGACAATACAGGACACTTGTCACTCTAAATTCATGTGCTGTATCTAGAACATCACCTATGATGACACTGGGGTTTAAAAACCAGCGCTGTTCATTTAGTGTCAAGTAGGTCTACAAAGCCAGTTCTTATTGCATCAAGTTTGTACCATGTACATATTGTGGAACCCAGTGACCAAAGTGACTACCTCTGAGTGTCCTTTGGAGATCTGTGGAGACCTTTCTTCAATGCCATTAATGAGGTTTTAAAATTGTTTAAATTAAGCCAGTTAATTTCTAACTTCAACTATTGTAAGATTCTTGAGATAATGGAACATGCTTTCTTCTTTTTAGCACACATACCATGGTTAGCACAGGTGACTTATTATCTAAAGGCCAGTTTGAAGTGCTGTATTTTCTTTGGGTCTTTGCTTCCCGCAGTCATAAGCAAAGCCAGTAAACTCAATCAGATAAAAGCTAATTGTATTTGTATGTTATGTAAAAGCCCTCTTCTGGATTTCAGACAGCCAATTTCTCCTTGGGTCCTCACTTGGTGGACAGAATAGCAAGAACACAAGCAAGCTCTCTCATGACGCTCTTAAGGTAAGGTGACCAGATGTTAACATTGGTAAAGCGGGACACCATTGACTGGAGGGGGAGGGGGTTCTTGATTAAACATTTGGTCTATCTCCTGCCGTTCCCTAGCTTATCGTTCATTCTTTCCAAAAATCGGGACTTTTTTAAAACGCCGTGGGACACAGCAAAAATTGTTAAAAATTGGGACTGTCCCGCCAAAAGTGGGATGTCTGGTCACCTTATTTAAGGGCATTAATTCCATTAATGAGGGTCCCACACTCATGACCTCATTTAATCCTAATTACCAGCCAAAGTCCCACCTTCTAATATTTTTACACTGGGGAGTAGAATTTCAACAAATGAATGGGGAGAGGGCACAAAAAATTCAGCCCATAACCCCTGATTTCTTCTTTCTTAAAAACTCCAGTCATATAGGATTAGGGCCCATCCTAATGACCTCAGTTAAGTTTATTTACCTCTTTAAAGACCTTATCTCCAATTACTGTCACATTGAGGTACTGAGACTTAAGTTAGGAGTTCAACATATGCATTTGGCAGGGGGTACAATTCAGCCTATTATACCATTCAAATATAGATGCAAAGAAACTTTAACAATTTTAATAAAAATTGAACATAGACCTTTATGATGTCAGACTTCAATGAGACACTGAGAGTAGTAGAAGGAGACAGTAGGAAGTATAATGTCATGGCTACATGCATTAGCCGAGGTGTTGGACAGACCTGCGACCAAGGTCTGGCTCTATTGCTGATAGTCACATGTAGATGAACAATCTGTTGAACAAAAAGATATGAGAATAACTTTTACATCTATACAACATCTGCTATAAACACTATTACAAAGTCAATGTTTAGCCCAGTAGAAATCTAGCCCTAAGATTCATTGACAGTGTTGATATTTCATTTCTTTTCAACTGGGCTATTTCTTAATAAAGATCAGTGGGTGAGGCACAGAAAAGTGCAAATATTTTCCAATTCAACAAGAGAGTGAATTCATACGTACCTGGATTTCTTTTTTTTTTTAATTCATATTAATACTGACTTTATTTATAATGTTATACACAAAGTTTATCCTCATTTATATAATCCTTTTATGTTATTCTAATTCAACTTATATCTTTGCCCATTAACACAAATGTATAAATAATGCGTTATACATTTTTTTATTGTTAAATTTATTGGGGTGACATTGATTGGTAATTAGATAGTTTCCAGATGTACAAATCTACATTACATCACCTATGTATTGCATTATGTACTCACCACCCAGAATCAGCTCTCCTTCCATCACCATATATCTGGTGCCCACTCACACTCCCCCCCACCCCACTCACCCTTGTCCCTCCTCTCCTTCCCTCAGGTAACCACCAAGCTATTGAGTGTGTCCATAAGGCTTTGTTTATTTGTTACTTTAAGTTTTATAATCCACCTATAAGTGAGGTCATATGTTTCCTGATTCTTTCAGTCTGACTGATTTTGCTTAATAAGATGGTCTCTAGGTCCATCCACGTTGTCACAAACGACTGTATTTCATCATTTCTTATCTCTTAGTATTCCATTGTGTAAATGTACCACATCTTCTTTATCTAGTCATCTATCGAAGGGCATTTGGGTTGTTTCCATGTTCTCGCCATTGTGAACAGTGCTGCGATGAACATGCGGGTACAAACATCTTTAAAGATCAAGGTTTTCAAGTTTTTTGGGTAGATGCCCAGTAGAGGGATGGCTGGGTCATATGGTAATTCCATTCGTAATTTTTTGAGGAATCTCCATACAACCTTCCATAGTGGTTGTACCAGTTTACATTCTCACCAACAGTGTATGAGGGTTCCT